>CM039666.1:30526728-30711940 GCA_022405105.1 Aristolochia contorta | reverse complement strand
AAATCACTAGAATACTTAGACTGAGAAAGATGAATACCAGCCTTAGTTCGAACCACTTCAATGCCAAGAAAAGAATGAAGAGGGCCCAAATCTTTAACAGAGAATTCTGTCTGTAAGCAGCTAACAAGAGCAGTAATAGCAGAAGCAGAGCAGCCAGTGACAATATTGTTATCAACATAGACCAGAATATAAATCACTGAATTGGCATTGTATCTATATAGAAGAGAGGAATCGGCTTTGGATAAAACAAATCCAAGTTCAATCAGAAAGGATGTCAACCGATAATACCATGCTCGAGGACTCTGCTTGAGTCCATATAACGATTTCTGAAGAAGACACACATCGTGTGGACGAGAATCATCAACAAAACCCGGAGGTTGAATCAAGTAGACCTCTTCTGCCAATGTGCCATTAAGAAACGCATTGCTGACGTCCAACTGCTTAATAGTCCAATTTTTGCTGACTGCCAGAGTGAGAATCACTCGAATTGTTACAGGTTTAACAACCGGACTGAATGTTTCAAAATAATCTTGCCCTTCACGTTGATTGAACCCCTTTGCCACTAATCGAGTTTTGTATCTGTCAATACTACCGTCAGGTTTGGTCTTAGTACGAAAGACCCACTTACAACGTATAGCTCGCCGCCCCTGTGGCAAAGAAACAAGTCTCCAAGTATGGTTAGATAATAAAGCATTAAATTCGGACTTCATGGCCTCACGCCATTCTAGATGCTTCACAGCCTGAGAGTAACAAGTAGGCTCCATGGGTGAAGGAGGAAGAACTGACGGATGACGTGTGGAGACGTGTATTTTGGGTTTAAGGGACCCGGTCATAGAGCGAGTAGTCATAGGATGAGTGGCTAAGGGAGCAGTAGGACAACTACTCTGGGGAGGTGGCTCAGAAACAGGTGAAGGGGAAAGGGGAGCCAACGAGCACGAAGAGCTGGTCTTGGGTCTAGCAGGAGAAGGAGAAAGCGAAGACGGAATAGTATGTGAGCTGACAGAAGGAGACAGTGACGGCGGTTGAGCAGAAGAGGGGAAGAGAGGTGAGGCAACTCGGGAAGAAGAAGGCAGCGGCAAGAGTTGAATTGGGGAACTCGGAAGAGATGGAGTTGTCGGTGTGGGAAGCAAGGCTGCCTTGGAGAATGGAAAAGAAGTTTCGTCGAAGATCACGCTGGGACTGATGTACACCCAACCTGTAGAAATATCAAGACACCTGTAACCTTTATAATTAGGATGATATCCAATAAAAACACATGGAACTGAACGATTTTCCAACTTATGAGAGGTGTAAGGGCGTAAGTGAGGATAACAAAGACAACCAAAAATACGCATAGAAGAATAATCTGGTGAGCGCCGAAACAAGAGTTCAAAAGGGCTTTTGGAAGACAAAACTGAGGACGGAAGTCGATTTATAAGAAAAGTAGTAGTAGAAAATGCAGAGTCCCAATGTTCCTTAGGCATAGAGGCTAGCGCAAGTAAAGTCATACCGACAGAGACAATGTAGCGATGCTTGCGCTCAGCAATTCCATTTTGCTGGGGGGTATAGGGGCAGGAGATGCGATGATGGATGCCACAAGAGGCAAACAACTGGTTAAATTGACGATTGACAAATTCAGATCCCCCATCAGATTGAAAGTATTTTATTTTTGTGGAAAATAAATTTTCGACAGAGATTGAAAACGAGAAACGATTTAGTAAACTTCAAATTTTGTGTGAAGTAAAACAACCAAGTAAAGCGACTGAAGTGATCTACAAAAGACACATAATATTTAAACCCGTTCCTTGACATAATAGGACAAGGTCCCCATACATCTGCTGAGATCGTATGCAAGGGAGATGGTGCAGAAGTAGTGGACTTCGAGAAGGGCAAAGAGACTGATTTTGTAACGCAACAAGCTGGGCAAGATGCCTTTTATGAAAATCAGAAACTTCAATATTTAAATGTCGGAGTGCACTCATAAAAAGCAAAACTACCAGGATGTCCTAAACGTTTATGCCAAAAGGAAAAAGGCGACCGAACTGAAAGTAAACAGGTGGGTGAAGCAGCATGATCAACGACATAGAGTCCACTTCTATTCCGCCCCTTGAGTAGTATGCGGCCCGTATTGGCTTCCTGTACACAAAAGCCATTAGAATCAAAGGTAACTGTGCAGTTGTGATCAGAAGTGACTTGAGAATTAGAAAAAAAAAATTTAAGGGAAGAAGGAACGCAGAGGACATTGCGAAGTGAAACGGACTGATTTAATGGAAGAGTACCAATAGAAGAAATCGGCAAACCCGAACCATTCCCAAGGAGCACTTGATCCGAGCCTGTGTAAGGAGTATTCTCAGAAAACCGTGAAGCATCAGAGGCGATGTGATGAGAAGCCCCCGAATCAGTGTACCAGGCTGCGTCATGGTGGGGATCTGTCTGTATAGAATAAGCCTGAGGAGAAGTAGAAGTACGCTGGTATGCTAAGTTAAACCTGTTTCGGCATTGAATGGCCACATGGCCGACTTTTTGACAGATTTGACAAGTCGAGCGTTTGATATTGTCATGACAATCTTGTTGGCTACGACCTCGGCCACGGTCTGAATTTTGACCACGGCCACGATTGGAGCGTCCGCGGCCTCTCTGATTATGGCGACCTCCTCTACCACCTCTAGCGGCTACATTGGCCGAAGGGGAACCTACAACATCAAGTTGAGTAAACTGTACCTGCATCTGATGACGATGCTCTTGTGTGAGAAGGAGATTCTGCAAGGAGTCGAAAGAATAAGGCTCATCTCGACTGGTGACAGATTGGGAAAACCACTCAAACTCCTGGTCGAGTCCTGAGCAGATGTAGTGAGTAATAGTTTGATCATCGAGTGGCTGTCCAGATGCTGAGAGATCATCGATAATGTGCTTGACGGAGTCCAGATACGTGGACATGGATAGTGACCCTTTGCGAAGACTCTATAACTGAAAGCGAAGATGATTAAGGCATGACTGAGATGTTGAAGCATATACTGACTTTAATTTCTGCCACATTGCAGCAGCAGTGGGTAGACCGTGAGTGTGTCCAAGGGCTGCTTCAGATAATGTGGCAACGATCCAGCTTTGGATCGTCTGATCGAGAATAAACCGCTGAGAGTATAGTGGATTTGGAATAGAGCCACCAGTTGCATCATCAAGAATGTGTTGTGGAGGAGGAACGACGAATCTGTCAACCAAACCCATCACCTGTTGACTGTTTAAAATAGGTAACATCTGTTGACGCCACAAGAGATAGTTCTGACGGTCCAATTTTATGGAGACAGTGAGAAATATTGGACAAAGTCAGATTGAATGAGCCATAAGTAGAGCCGAGATCGAAGGAGAGTCCACGCGGGGAATGCACCATAGTTGCCTCATTGTTGACCACAGACGGAGTAGGGGAAGAGGAAGGGGGCTGATTGGCGGCCATTAGGGCAATGAACAAGGATAAAAGAGAAAGAGGGCGTCGAGAAGAAGACCTAGGATGTATGCCTAGGGCTGGCCTGATACCATGTAATGTAAGATTTTCTTCTTATTCATCTCAATAGTATGAGGGGTATATATAAGTACAAGTGTAGGAATTCAAGTCTGTTTAGGAGACTGATTCAGAAACTTAACAAAGAAGTAAAATCTGATTTACAGCAATTACAATATACATAACACTCTTCCAAAGATAGACTTAGATTAGGATTGGGAGTCCTGAGCACGTGTAGAGTTTGATGAAAGAGAGTTTTGGTATGAAGGATCTTCTAGAGAATCTGTATCTCTAACAAGAAGCAGGGAGAAAGAAACAATGAGGAAAAGAGAAAAGCAGAAAAGCAGAGAGAAAAAACGTGAGAGAAAAAGATAAGCTAAGAGAGACAGAGAAGAGTGTAGAGAAAAAGAGAGAAGCAAAGAGAGAGAAATGGAGAAGAAAAGAGAGACGATGTGAGAAAAAAAGAAATGAAGAAAGACTGAGAGGAGCAAAGAGAGAAGGATGAGCTGCCTTAATGAGTTGATCTGTTCTTGTGAGGAACGAAGAGATATAGATGAGCGGCCATAATGCGTTGAGCTGTGCTTTCCACAGAGGAAATTCTAGGGACGTGAAAATTCCATCCCAGTGAGCAAGACTCGAAATTCTCAACAGGTCGACAAATTTACACTGGGGAGGGAATTTTGAAATCTCCCCGATTTTTGGGGAGAAATTAGAGTCCCAAGTGCTTGTGGATGGACTCGTGGGAGAAAGTGAAATCTCTATAGACTAATCCCCCGTTAAGTTAGTGGCCATACCATGGCACGACCTTCCTAAACCAATAAATTGCTACTTTATCTGAATTTATCATTTGATTATTTTGCTAGCAGCTTAGGAACGGATGTACGCATGTTCTTCTGTTCAATTGAGGTAAAACATACAATTGTGGTTTAGGTTTTACTTGTAAGTGCTTTTTTGTACATTATTATTCTCATCTTTCTGAAAAACTCAGTATTAGTGATTATTTGGTAAACTATTTCTAATTTTATTAGGAAGTGTATAATATATTATTGTATTATTTAGGCAAGTTAATATTTAATGTGTTGATAGGAATGATTTGATGAGTGATGGGGAGTGCTTGTAGGAGTCTGTTCTTTATTATATTTCCTTGTATATACATAAAAGAGATTGATGGGAGAGAGAGAGAGAGAGAAAGAGAGAGAAAAGTTTTTCTTTTGCCAATTCTTTTACCATGGTATCAAAGCGACCTTATTAAGGAAGATGACCTTGACTGTAGATGACGACTTTGAAGGCGGACGATGACCACCATGACGGGCGGTAATGATAGTGGGAAGAAGATGATGACGCCTATGACAGATCTGTCTTCCCCCTATTATCTGATGACTGTGGATCACACTGCAATTGTCCTTACTCATATCACTTTGAAAGAAGATAACTGGGAAAATGGGTAAAAGCCATGAATAACGTTTTTAGAACAAAGAAAAAATAGATGGGACAATGAGTAAACCACAACCACAGACCCAATGTATGAAGATTGGTTTGCTGTGAACTCAGTTGATTCATCCTTGCAATTGATTCATCCTTGCAATTGAGCCTGACATATACGGAGGAAGTGATCGATTTATGGACAGACCTTAAGGAATGCTTCTCAGTAGGTAATGATTTTAGGATTTATCAAAGGAAGAAAGAGATCAACAATTTCAAACAATTCGTACAATTGGTTGCGGCATATTATGGACGTCTTAAAAGAAGTGGGAAGAACTACTCACATATACGAAGAAATCATCCTATATGTGTGCTGGCTGTACGTGTGGAGCCACAAATGAGCTGGCCAACGAGAGAGAAAAGGAAAATGTCAATCAGTTTTTTATGGGACTCGATGACGCGTTGTGTGGAACAACCTGTTCAAACATTATGAGTATGAAACCTTTACCAAGTTTTAATCGGGTATATTCAATTATTATATTGGAAGAACGACACTGAATTGTCACTAAAGCTAGGGATGAAAGGCCAGAGGCTGTGAGTTTGTTGTTCAAACCGGCGGATGAATGAAATCAATTGTTTCAGATGGATAAAGAAACATGACTTGCACTTATTGTGGGAAACTTGGCCATGACTCTAGTGCTTGCTTCCAGATTGCTGGCTATCCTTATTGGTGGTATTCAGTAAGAGGAGGCAAAACTGGTGGACTTGGACGAGGAGGAAAAGAAATAGGACAAGGATGTGGATGGGGCACTGCAGTAGCCAACATTGTTCAACCGTATAGCAGTGGAGTTAAGCAGATCAGATCCTCAGCTGCCTTAACTGAAGAAAATCGGGCATCTTTACCTGGGTTCAATGAATCTCAGTGGGCAACCTTGATCTAGCTATTGAACAATCACAAGTCCACTAACCCCGAATAATTGATTGGTACAAATTTGATGTCTTCGATCCTGGATACAGGTGCTTCTTGGCTTATGACGGGAGATTCAACCCTGATAACTAATGTGAAGAGTGTGGTGCCATGTTCCAGTGGGTTTCCTGATGGGAATGAAATGTTACCAATCAAGGAATGAGATGGGGTCCAGTATTGAAACAGGTTTTGTTGGTCCCATAGTTGAACAACAATTTAATTTTCTATTGCCCTATTACTTAATGAGATGAAATGTATAATCACTTTTATTGATAAAATTTGTGTGATAGAGGACTGAACTATGACGACACTAATGGGAGCAGGTAAGCAGCACAACAGGGTTTATTTGTTCCACAGAGTGGCAATAAATCATGCTTGCAGGACTACGAGCATGGACTCTTATACCCTATGCCATAGGAGGTTGGGTCATCCATCAGATAAGATAGTCAGATCACCTCCTAGTATTAATCATAGTGATATTAGAAGGTGTACTCGGCTATGTGATATTTGTTTTAGAGCAAAACAAACTAGAGATGTTTTTGTTCAAAATGAATATGGCCATTAAACCTTTTGCACTGATTCATTGTGATGCTTGGGGGTTTATTGAGTGCCTTATTCATGTGGTGCTTACTTTTTAATTATTTAGATGACTATTCTCGTGGAGTGTGGATTTATCTAATGACAAAAAAAACTGTAGGATTGATTTTTAAACGTTTTTGTGCCATGGCCAAGATTCAATTTGATAAGAAAGTAAGGGTGGTGTGTAGTGGCAACAAGACTGAATTTATGGGATTAAAGCATTATTTTTATGAGCAATGAATCATATTCCAAACCATTTGTACAGAAACGCCACAACAAAATGGGCGAGTATGACGTAAACATCGCCATATCTTGAATGTGGCGAGACCCTTGAGTTTTCAAACTAGTATTTCGGTAATGTTTTCGGGAGAATGTATATTGTCTGTAGGGTATATCATTAATAGAACCCCCACTGTTCTTCTTTTTGGAAAAACACCTTATGAGATGTTGTTTGGTGGGGTACCATGATATAGACACATACGAACCTTTGGCAGCTTATGTTATGCTCACAATAGACTTTGTGATAAGGATAAATTTGAGTCTCGAAGTAGAAAATGTATATTGGTGGGCTATCCTTTTGGAAAGAAAGGCTAGCAAGTATATGACTTAGAAATGAGAAAGTACTTTGTTTCTCGTGATGTTACAAATTCAGAAGGAGAATTACCTTTTGTTGTTGATTGTGTTTAAGTTTCAGGGACAAAGAGTAGGGCAGATATTGAAGTAATATATGTTCTAGATGATGAAGAGTATAGAGTGAATCCTGAATCTATCCAAACCATAGACGTACCAACTCATGATGATACATCTTGAGGTACAGATGTAAGGGGGAGTGATAATGGGGTGAGTGTGCGCATAGTTATGCAGCAAAATGAGGTACCACGAAATAATAGTGAGGGGGAGGAAAATGTTTATTTAGATGAGCAGCTTGATCAAGGACATAAAAAGTGGAGAGCACCCAAGTGGCTGGAAGATTATGTATGTCACACTGCACGTTGTAATGAACCTCTTGTTGCTTCACTAGTTCTATCAAAATCCTCAGCTACTTTGTATATCTTAATTAATTATGTGACTTGTAAAAAACGTTTTATGAAACACAGGCACTTATTGGCCGCGCTAACTGCAAGAAATGATCCAATTAGATTCTTGGAGGATGTTAGTGAGCTAAAGTGGTGTGAGGCAATGAAACAGGAGATTGAATATCTGGAGAGAAATGGGATGTGGACAATAGAAAATCTTCCTCAAGGAAAGAAAGAAATAGGATGCAAATGAGTTTATAAAACAAAGTATAGGTCTCATAGGACTATTGAATGTCATAAGGCAATATTGGTGATTTTTGGGAATATTCCGATTGCAAACATTAATTACAATGAAACAATTGCACCAGCAGCCAAGATGGTGACAATTTACCGTTTCTTAGTTGTCGTAGTGGCACGAGGAGCTCTACATGCAACGTCCTCCGGGTTTCTCCAATGGGCGTCCTAGAAAGCTATGTTGACTAAAAAAATCCTTCTATGGGTTTGTGAAGCATATCAAAATTGGTTTACTAAGCCGAACATTGTTTTGAAGGCATATGGTTTTGAGCAGTCTCATCTTGACAACTCTCTATTGATGTTTATAAAAATAGTGCATCATTGTGTGTCTTAGTATATATGGATGATCTGATAATTGCAGGAAGCAACTCTTCCATGATTAGTCAATTCAAAGAGTATCTCAGTCATTGTTTTCATTTGAAAGATTTAGGCAGTCTAAAATATTTTCAGGGAATTGAGATAGCTCGTGGTCACCAAGGAGTATTTTTATGTCAAATAAAGTATGCCCTTGATATCATATCTGAGACCGGGCTCCTTGGCTCCAAACCTGTGGCTTTTCCAATCAAGACAAATATAAATTAGCACTTGCTGATGGCGCTGACCTTGGTGATCCAGAGAAGTATCGACGGTCGGTAAGATGGCTGATTTACTTGAGTACTACCCATTCCAAGCTAAGCTATTTTGTGCATATACTTTCTCAATTTATGCACTCTCCGAAGAGTGATCATTGGGATGCAGCACTGGGACTAGTTCAATACTTAAAAGACAATCCTGGACAAAGGATTTTTCTTCATTCAGACAGATATTTGCACTTCTATGCATATTTTGAGTCTGATTGGGCAAGCTGTCCTTTGACACAAAGATCTTTGACCAAGTATTTTGCGCTTCTTAGCCGGTCTCTGATTTCATGGAAAACCAAGAAGTAATCCACGTTGTCCCGGTCCTCTATTGAAGCCGTGTATAGATCCAAGGCTACAACCACATGTGAGATCAAATGGTTGAAAGGGATTTCACGTGATCTCTGTGTTTAACATCTCCTCAGCCTATGTGACTATACTGTGAAAAACAAGCAGCACTATATATCACTATGAATCTGATTTTTCATGAATAGACAAAACATATAGAGGTTGATTGTCATTTTGTTCGTGATGAAATTCAGTCTGGGAGTTTGTTCACCACTCAATAGCGCACATATAATCAACCGGCTGATATTTTGACCAAAGCACTTAGGAGAACAGTTTGAGTTTCTCCTACGCAAGTGGGGCATTTGGAATTTGCACGCACCAACTTGCAAAGAGTATTAGGAAGTCTAAAATATTTTATTTTATTATTTAGACAAGAATTTAATGTGTTGATAGGAATGATTCTATGAGTGATTGGGGGTGATTTTATGGAGTGAAAGAGTTTCTTTCTCCATTTCTTTTATCAAATTCACATCTGATTGTTTGGTTGATTAATAATTTTTACTTCTATTCATGAATGTTTTTTAAATGTATTACTGTCCTCTTAATTTTTGATTACGGCCTTTAATAATATCTTTATAGTTAAAGAATCTATTAGGTGCTATTAGTTATTGATTGTATTAGCTCTGTTCTATGTTTGTTGATATATCTCTTTGAGCAATAGAAATTTAATCACTTATCTGTCATATCTGATTCTGGAATTCTGAATAGAATACTGTTTAGAATAATTTATTGGATTAAACGTCGTTTAGCAGGACTGTGTTGGTGAAAGAGAAAACAGGTCAGAGTGTTGATTTCATTCTATAACTATATATTTAATTTATCTTCATTTAGTATTTCTAGCTGACTGAATTGTAGACCTCTTTTCTGATAGATGTAATCCTTGCATGCTGTTGTGCTAAACATCACTGGAATTAATTTATTACTGTTGGATTATAGTTGCTTAGTATATTTTTATCCTCCAAGTAGGTGAGTTAGGACTATTTGTTGTGCTGTTTCAAATTGGCTTTTGGATAAATCTTCTGGGATCAAGTTCATTTTAAAGTTGTTGTGTTTGTACTTCTGAAATGATCATTTTGAATTATTTAATTAAAACGGTGTTTGTGAATCTTTACTGACTGAACTCTCATTGATTAAAGAAGTTTATTCAATTCATATAATATATGTCTCTGAAATTGAATTTGAGATTATAACTGAACAGCTAGGTTATTGTTGTTACACATAAGTTCCAGGAAAACCCCAACGGGATGCCTATACTTGAGGACATATAAATACGGACATAGAGGAAGAGGAACTCCTTCTGCACTGGGTGCAGAAGATGAGGGAAGCTATACACGTGACAGTGATCGATGAAGTCTTACAGCGTAGTCTTAGAAAACCTCCTTAATACCCACCAAAGCTATAAACAAGGAGATGAATTCAGGATGACATGGCCATACAACCCCCTCAGGACTATTGCCGCCAGTGCTGGAGTGAGGTATAGGGTAAAGCTCCAACGAGCCTACTATAGCCAGTGCCACCTGAAGCTAAATTAACTGCTGAGTACATCGTGAATTCCGTCCCAGTTGTCCCCAAAGAAGCATACCATTTGTCACGCTGGAAACTTCTCGAAAGGTTATGGTTGGTCATCATTTTTCAAGGTCTCTTGACCCAAAGGGAGCTTAATAAAGTTGTTTTATCGAATTAACAATATTTTTATATGGAATGGAACCGTACGAATTCCTTGAGTAACATAGTGCTGGAAATTTGATACCATATTCACCCCTAAGATCAAGAAAATAACTCATAAATTAAAAACAAAAAACTTGAACAACCTATGCAACACAACAGTTTACATGGAAAACTCTCAAACAAAATAAAAACCACAGCCCACTAGAAGGAAAATCCACTGTTTGAAAAATTGTTACTGTCATACAATATTATCTCATAGAGTCTAATATATCCCTTTTCCCTGTATTGAAGACAAATGAGGCACATGTAATTAGAGTCTAATATATCCAAGTCAAAGTTATATTGCGACTTATAGTTCTATTTGTAATCTTATTGAAGCATTACAATTAAGGTATGATTAGTCTAAGAGTTTGGGTAAAATTGTGCGTATCCATAAATAAAGACACGATATACAGATTTGTTACATGATAATTTAACTCAGATTCCTTTAGCTCTGTCTCTTCTTTATGTTATTTGTATGAGTTTCTACATGGTATCAAAGCAGTTAGATCCTTCGTTGAGTCATCGTGCATTAATTCGACCACCTTATTTTTTGGGGTCCTGCTTGTTCGTACATCGGGGAAAAACACTGCTGCCATCCGTGATCAAGGAGGACATACAGCAAGCTGAAGAAGTTTCGGAGGAACCGAAATAGCTGTTTTCAAATGAACTTCACGAAAGGGTTCGTACCACTTCAGAAACTTCTGCAATCGTTGGATCTTTCCTCACTAGATAATCACGGCTTATTGTAGCTTCTCTTATTTCATTATCTAACGTACCTCATCAGATTTTTTTCTTCTGTCAAAACCTGCTTCCAGATCACAACTACTTCAGAGCTGCAGAAAATTCGGTGAAGTGGAATAGCAGCTCCCCTCCCGCAGCCATCTTCGTTTTGGGTGCTGAATATTCCTATACTTCCCTGTGACATCTCAAAGCAATTTAACTCCGTCATTTTATTTTTCAGCTCTAATTTGAACTTGAACTACGGGACTCCAAATCGGCATTGCTCTTTGTCCTTTGTAGCAAGCAACAAGACTCCAAATCAAGCACTCTAAGTCACAAGGTTTTTATTCCGAGTAAATCAACTCGGCGTGCGAGCTTCGAAGACAATACTGTACAACTCGGTATGACTCAGCCCAACTCAGCCCATTTAAAAAAAACGAGGAAGAAGAATAGCTGGCATTGAAGTCAAGTTAGTACCTGAAGTGGACAAAGATGAGTTGTCTGGAAAGATCTCTTGTGAAAACTTTAATGGAAAAAATTCTTTTGTGGGCCTGGGATGTAAAAATACATTGGAGCAAAGAAACACTTTGAATAACTTCCAGAACAGGATGAAAAGCCTGTATCATTGGTTATCAGATGGTTATGTCTTGGATTTTTCAAGTTTGAAGAGTGATATCACCCCGGTGGTCACCTACCTTGAGAATGCCTACGAGATGTGGAATAAATTGTGAAATGGGAACTTCCAAAAAAATATTCTATATCAGATTTATGACTTATATGCGAAATTTTGTAGACTCAACCGTGAAGAGAGGTTTTGTGGACTTTTCTGTAGAATTTTAAGTTGTCATTCAAGAAACAAATATGTTGCATTCTTTTAGCCGAGATGAGAATGAAATGAGGAGACAGAAAGGAATTGATCATTGCCTAGTTTCTTCATGCCCTAGCACAAGAATATTAACCTATTCGAGCACACACTCTTGCACAAACAGATAGGCCAATTTTTGAAGGTGTGAATTGTTCTCTCATGAGAGTTGAACAAGCTGTACCAAACAAAATTTCTGTAAATCAGCCAGAGTCATCTACCATGTTTGTACAACGACGTAATAAGAATACAATAAAACGTTTAGAGACAGGGGCTGGCCATGGAAGAAAGAGAGATTGTTTTAATCCTTGCCCTCATTGTGGTAAGAGAAATCACCTAGCAGAACAATGCTGGAAGAAATATGGAAGGCCTAACATGGGTTACCAGAATGAAAAATCTACCTGGGCCAACCATGCCACTTGTAGTGATATTTAGACTCAGCTAAACACCTTGAAAGCAGAACTACAAATCTTAATGAACCGAGTTGGTCCCCTCTTTTCCAGTCAATCTAATTTCTTTCAGTCAATTGACAAAACAAAAAAATTGTAATGTATTATTCCTTTCTGACCAGTATTTTTCATGACCTCTAGATGGGATTGATGACTGGTATGGGATTGAAAATGGAGGTGCACACGTTCTGGAGCAGGCTCAAAATTGAGTAGCTTGCTTCTTTATTTCGCCAAAAGAGTGACACTCTCGTTTGAGTCAACCAAGTAAGGATAAACTTCTTCAAATGGTTCTTACATTACCGAGTGGGTTTCAGATAAATTGTGAAACATGCCAATTTGGTAAACTACACAAAGTCTCTCTTCCCTCCAGCGGAAGTATATTTGCATCTTCCTCTGTTCAGTTAGATCATTATGTTGTGTGGGGTCCTTGTCCAGTGTCTAGTCTAAAATGTTATAGTTATTTAATGTCCTTATTTGATGATTTCAGTCGTGTTTATTGGTTCTACCTCATGAAACCAAATTCAGAGGTTGGTAGCATTTTCTGCAATTCTATATGGAATTTAAACTCAGTTTTGCTGCTCTATTAAAATTTTGCGAAGTGAAAATGGTAAAGAGTATATTTCCACTGAGCTTCTCTCCTTCTATACTAAAAAAACCATCCTCCATCAGTTCTCATGTCCATAAACACCACAATAAAATGGAGTCGTTGTATGCCTAAGAAGACACTTATTATATACTACATGATCCTGTAATTTCATATGTTTGTTCCTCACTATATATGGTGTGATGCATTACTAACAGCGTTTATTGTCATCAATTATGCCATCCAGCACCTTAGAGGGTAAAGTCCACTTCAAGTCTTGTCCCCTAGATCTCCTATGTACTCGGTCGAACCAACTTTGTTGGGATGTGTACTCTATGTTCCGAACACATCATTCAAAAAACATAATTTATCACTTTGGTCCATACGTTGTGTGAAACTGGGGTACTAAAGACAATCAAAAGGGTACAAATGCTATCACCCATCCCCTCATTCTTGTTTCACGTCCATTAATGTGTCATTTTTAGATAATGTCTCTTAATTTCATTTTCGGTTCGAGACCTCATCTATGTTCGTTCCAAATGGGTTGCATCATCCACAGGAGCCTCCAGTGACAGAACGAGCACTGTCCTACTCCCCTGCACCAATTGAACTACCATATAGGTCAGAATCAACTATATCTCCATCTTCTGAACTTATTGATTTACACTTACCTATTGATGTCTGGAAAGAATTTCATTCTGGTATTCAAAACCCCATTTAAAATTTTGTTTTACTCTCGTGGTTATCTATCTCTATATAAGTTGGTTGCTTCCACTGTCGACTTCACCATTGTTCCTTGCTCGGTATTGGAAGATCTGTTTAGGACAGAGTGGCAGCAGGCTATGCTAGATGAGATGCATGCACTTGAGGACCATCATACTTGGGATTTATGCACTGCCCCTCCTGGTCCAAAAATTGTTAGCTGCAGGTGGGTATGATAGTAAAATACAATGAAAAAGATGAAGTTCTCTCATGTTGCTCATTTGAATTATATTTGGATCATTTTAGCAGTTGCCGTTAACAGGGGGTTGTCCCTACCCCATTCCAATGAAAACTTTTGTCTGGCCCAAAGCCCGAAAAATGAACTTGAGAGGGAATCCATAAAGAGTATTCTTATTCTATAGTTGGAAGCCTATTTATGCTCCAGTATTTACTAGACCAGACATTGCAAATGCAATTGGCATAAGGGGATATATCAGAGCTATCAAGTTATGTAGTACTATGAAGGAACTAAAGAAGACATGCTTATTTATAAAAAGACGGGTATACAGAATTGAGCAGCTATTCAAATGCAGGCTTTGTAGGCTGTGTTGATTCTTGCCACTCAACATCTTGGTACACACTCGTTATGGCTGGTGGAGCTGTTTCATGGGGAGGTGTCAAGAAAACTTTGATTGCCACCTTTACTAAGGTAGATGTGTCTGTCTGCTTTTTTGAGGCTACATCGGCTTGTGTATGGCTTAAGAGTTTAATTTATTAGCTTATAGTTATGGATTCTATTTTAAAGACATTGAGAATTTTGTGTGAAAACTCAACTTCTTGTCTAGTTGACAAAGATTAACAAGAGTGAAAGTCGAAGTAAACAAATCAATATTAAGCACTTTGCCATAAGAAAGCATGTTAAAGAAACAAAAGTGGTCATTGAGCACATTAGCATTGAATTGATGATTGTTGATCCTTTGACTAAAGGCGTATACCACCATTGAGATTCAAGGATCATGTAAAAAACCTGAACTTGGTTTAACTTTGTTATTATATATACATTAAGTTTGTCAATAAATCTTACATAATCAAATATTTTCTCATATTCATGTGCAATTTATTTTGAGAAAAAAATACTTTATTGGACCAAAGAATAAACATAGGTTTTAGTTATTAATTTTTGTTACCACATAAGAAAAACATAGTTTTTATTACTTGTCTTTGGAGGACTTGTCTCTATGATTCATGTCTTTGGTGAGTTATGCAACAACTGCTTGCATGTAACGTTTTCATTAAATAAAAATGGTTTTCATTATGAAAAATGTTTGGAGAACATATTAATTACATAAAAAAATTTCTTAATTTTTTTAAAACTCATAATGAAAAATGTTTTAGAAAACATATTAAGTGGTGCATAATGGTTTATGGATTTAAATATGTATTTGCTAGATTTTAAAATGTGTTGAGGAAACTGTTTACATGGCTGATTATTATGGATGAATGATTCCTACAAATACCATTTCCTGGTGTGTGCGTTTGATTTAACTGACAAAATCTAAAACCTAGGAATACCAAAGGATCATTTTGAAGCTTGAATACATGGCTGGAGGTAAGTTTTGATTTACCCTATTTAGATGGTCTTTCATGTTTCATTTAGATTAGAAACATAATTTCTTTAGATATTTCTTACAACAGAGGCTGATTACTCTAATTCGAAGGAAGCCAGGTGTAGTCAGATCCTCCAATTTGTTCTTGCTTGTACATGACAAGCCTTCTTAAACTTCCAAGCTCATACGCACCTCCAATCCCCAACAAAACAGTAAGTACATGACTTCAAATAGTTTCCTTGAAATAAAAGACCAAAACTCAGAATGATCAATCCATCTTTTTCTCGATTCAATTGATAGAAAAAATGGGTTAACTATCAGAAACCAGGAGAGGGACTTTGCTACCTTTCAGGGAGTTTGACTTTGCAACTAGACATATAATTTTCACTGTAGTCTTAAAATATTTTCTTCTGATGATTTACCACCTCGGATGCCTCTTTTTGCTGTGGAAAAATGTAATGTTTTCTTATTAAATGAAAAATCATTTTCAGGCCAAAAACACCCCAACTCATAGCAACACAAAAACCGGTGCAACAAAGCGCCAGAGAGGAAGCCACAACGTGGAGAAAGAGGATAACAGACTGTGAGAGACTCTACACAGCACCCGCAGCAAATTCGTGGTGCCAGGGGAACGAGACCAGAGATTGAGCAGAAACGACTAAGTGTTGGAAAATACACAGTGCCCAAGCTAGAGCTACGGCGCAGGGAGTGGAAATATTTCTGGGTTGTGCGTCTCGATGCAAAGACTCAGCGTAGAGGTGCCCATCCTCATTTATTGTGAGGGCCTCAGCGCTCATAACCAGCGCAGGGGTGCCCATCCTCGCTTAATGCAAGCACCTCAGCGCTGACAACCACTGAAGAAAGCAGCGCACTGCCACAGATTGGCGTGGTACTGCCTGCGTCTCCAAGTGTCAACGCCATGGAGCCCGTCCAACGCCTCACAGCACCAGGCGGCTTTTTAGCATAAAAAGAAGGGAACAGAAAGGGTTCCCCTATAAATAGTGGAGATGTTCTCTCATTCAGAGAACATGCCTCCATGCCTGGTATTTGTGCAATTTTTGGAGTAAGGGTTAGCACCCTTGAGGAGCAAGGATGGAAGGAGAACTCCTAGGGCGGAAGGAAAGCTTCTACCCTTTATCTTCTCTCTATTCCTATTTATTTGTGCTAACTTAGCTTGCATGCTTACAATGGATTCGCATAGTGTATTTTCCCTAATCCTAACTATGTCTAGCTAAGTACCCTTAGGGGGTTTGTGATGTAAAAAACATTTAGTAAGGATTCCTCTAAGATTCAGTTAATATATAGATTAATCTATCTTTACTCTAGTGTGTGTGACCGTTAGAGAGTTATTTACGAGAGGAGATTCACAACCTCCACATTTACATCTTTACTCTCATTGAGATTGAGAGGTAATATGGAAGGATACCATCACTCTGTGTGTGATGCCCAAGTCGGCTGTAATCGCGTAGTGGCAGGTGAGGGATGGGCCGCTGGACTTCGAGCGAAGTGGCCTGACACGTGTTCAGGTTGGCTGTGGCTTATCGGCCCTTGATTTAGACCCTTGACTCGAGAGACAAATAGGGCAAAGGAGGGGGAATGGACGTAGCACGTACCAGATTGTAAAACCTCTAGCGAGCTAGGTATTACCTATCCAACTGAAGATTAGATGAATCCCCTAATTGTTAGAAGAAATTACATCCTTCTGGCTCCAATACTTCATATTTCCTTGCATGTACGTGTATCAATTTAGGCAGCTGCATAATTAGTAGGATTAGTATCTAGTGTGGTTAGTTTATATTAGATAATTGTGACAACCTCTTTCTAATTTCGTTAGATAGATATAGTTGTAGAGTATTGTTGTGTTAATACGTAGCAAAGTTCCCTTGGGATCGATTTGGACTTAACCAGTATATTACTTGGAGTGACATGTGCACTTGCGTACGGGATATTTAATTAAGAGTACATTTGCCCAACCAAGTTTTTTGCGCCGTTTCCGGGGACAATTTTAAGTGATTATCCAACAGAACCAGCCTTGCCCAGGCTCATTCAGACCATGTCAGATTATTGTTGAGCATTGTCATGTATGTGGTGTTCTTGGTGAGATTATTTTATAATCGGAATTTTCTTTGGGTTTCTTTGCTTGCAACTTGACTCAGTGATTGTTGGTTTTGCTGCTTTGAGACTGAGATTTTCCACGTGCTATATCTGTTAATATGTCTTTATCTAGTGATCATGTTCAGAATGTGCCAATTAAGTTAGATAGGACTAATCGTGTTCATCGGGATCCGTTATGCGGAATTTTTTGAAAGGTAGAAATTTATGGAAGTATATTACTGGTGATTGTAAATTGACAGATGATTCTACTGCTAAAATGATAGAAGAATGGGATAATAATAATTCTCAGAATATTACAATGTTGACCAGAGCTGTTTGGTCCTCTTCTTTAAGTTTGGAGGTAGGCAAATTTGAAAATACGAGAGATGCTGGATTATTTTTCGAAAATCGGCATAAGGGGACTAATTTTTCTAGGCTCTATAAGCTTGAAATGGATATTAGATCTTTAAAACAAGCTCCAGATCAATCTATATCCGATTTTTACAGTCTGATGTCTAGACTATAGGATTAGGTATGTTCTATGGTTCCGAAATTTGTTTGCAATGCAGATACAGAGGTTTTTGTTAAACATGTTGAGCGGATACACTTGGTTCAGTTTTTAATGGCCGCTTCGCAATGATTTTGAGTCTATTCGGTCCACAATGTTTCAGAGAAGTCCTTTGCCTTCTGTAGAGGGTGCTCTGTCAGAATTAGTAGCCAAGGAGACATGTAGCTTTACTGGGGGTCCTATGGGTTCTTCGGTCCGAGATATCGACACTGTTTTTGCTACTTCTTGACGACCTCCTTCCTCCATCGATAACTAGAATATGAAGTACACTTATAAAAAATTTAAGAAGACTTAGAATCCTAATTTTGCACGATGAACTACTGTTGTCTGTTCCTGCCGATTGTTCCTCTAGTACAATTTCGACTCCCACTCCTGCCCTGACTGTTGTGGATATACAGGATATGATTTACAAGGCTCTTGCTGGCCTTGGTAAAAGTACTTCCATAGATTTTGCATTGTCTGTCAATACTAGTAACAATTCTTGAATAATTGACTCTGGTGTGTGTAATCATATGACTTTTGATTCCTCTGTTTTTGTCTCTACCTCTTCTGTTTCTTCTTCTCCAATTTACGTTGTTGATGGTCCCAAACGTTTTTTTGAATACACTGGTTCTGTTTGTACCACTTCTGTTTGTATGACTTTTGAAGAACCATAGACAATTCACCTTGAAGCAGTTTATAGAATTCTCATATATTTAAAGAAGTCACTAAGTAAAGGAATTCTATTTCGCATCAATGAGTATACAAATATAAGTGGAGCCACGGATGCAACTATGAAGGGTCCAAAACTGATATAAAATTAACCAGCGGTTACTATGTGTTTGTGGGTGGAAATCTTGTGACAAGGAAGAAGAAAAATAGACCGTTGTAGCAAGCTCAAGTGCTGAAGCTGAAGCCGAATACCGAGTTATGGCTCACACCGCTTGTTAACTTGGGTGGGTTAAGTCCTTTGTCACTGAGTTTGACCAAGAAGTAAAACTGCCTATGCTAATGGAGTGCGATAATAAAGTTGCAACCTTCATTGCCAGTATTCCAGTTTTTCAAGAGTGAACAAAACACATTGAAGTAGACTGCTATTTTATTCGAGAACAAGTGATATCTGGAACTATCTCTACATTGTTTGAGAGAAGTGAAGACCAATAGGCTGATTTGCTTACCAAATCTCTAGCAGGAATCAGATATAGAATACTATGCAACAATTTAGGACTACGTGATATATATAGCCCCAACTTGAAGGGGAGTGTTGATACGTGTAAGTCATGGACACATACAAATAGTCATGGACAAAGAGAGGACATGTACATCAAATCAACCTAGCTCTAGGTGTCCTAGTGGGATACTACGAAGTAAATAGACTTAGGCTTAGAATAGGATTTTATTATGTAACTCTATAAATAGAGTGCAAGAATAGATTTATTACAAGTTGAAAAATTCAAAACATTCTTCATTTGCTTTCTTCAATTCTCTCTTTCAAAATACCCTAATTCTACGCATTTTACTCTTCCCAATATAAAATTCCTTGTTGCTTTACTTTTTATTTATAATGGAAGCTATTTTTATTAATATGAAATACCATATTTTTCTCAAAACATATTAGGTACCAGCTTCTTGTTCAGATTCCACCTAGAAAAATCAAACTCATGAATAAAGAAAATAACGTCATTTTTAATGATAGAATATCCGCAAATTGGATCAGTTTGTGACCACTTAGATAAATGAATTTTCTGAAAACTCAAAAGAGTATGAACTGTCAGGCTACATAAAATATGAAACAACATCACACGCATCTTCATTTAGCATTGAAAAATAGTCACCAAAATAGCATTATAGATCGATTTTAGTTAATTTCTGAATACATAACCAACAAATATTTAAGTAATTAACTTAAAGAAGTTAAAGTACATGGAAAAATCTAAAAGACAGAAAAAGTGATGAGTTAATAACAGGGCATGCATGTTGATTGTCTCACTTCATCTACAATTAGTTTTTTCTGACACTGAATTCTTCCTTTGAAGTTTAATCAGCCATTGCTTGCCACAGTAGTGCTTAAATTTGGGGGTTATACACTGGTAAAAAACCTCAGTCCGTCGGCGGAACACGAATACCAGTCGGCAGACATTCCAACAAAGGGTAAGACAACGTCGGCGGAACGTGCGTCGGCGGACTCTTCGGCCGACGAAAAACCCCATCGCGCAACAAAAACACATGTCGCGCGAACGAAACTACTCGGCCGACGCCAGGAGCCGTCAGTGGAATAGGTCGTCCAATGACGGACCAAACAGCGTCGGCGGAATGGATTACTCCGACGAATTGTGCTGCGTCGGCGGAATGGATTCCCCCCACACGTAGGTATGCGTCGGTGGAATGGATTCCCCCGACGCGTGGGGGAACGTCGGCGGAATGGATTCCCCGACGCTTGGGGGTGTGTCGGCTGAATAGATTCCTCCGACGCGTTGTGGTGCATCGGCAGAATGGATTCCCCCGACGCGTGAATATGCGTCTGCGGTGTGGAATTCCCCGATGCTTGCCTCTATGTGCGTTGGCGGAATGGGTTTCAGCCGACGGTTCCCCCTGTCGGGGGAAGTTTTTTTTTATTATTATTATCAATATTTTTAATTTTTTTTCCTGCTTATAAAGTCACACCACATCAGATACAAACTAAACTCCAAATACAATGAACTAACCAAGATCTTCAATGACAGTGAACAGAAGCATATGCACAATTACAAAAGTCTAAATGTAACGGTTACAATGTAAAAGTTTACATACACATAATGTATAATTACAAAAGTTTACATGTAACGGTAACAATATAAAAGTTTACATACACATAATGCATAATTACAATAAACAGAAGCACCAATATCTTCAATGACGGGACTGGTCGCTTCCTCCATTGTTCGAAGATCTTGCATAAGGTTAATACATCGACATTACAGACATACATTTACGTTCATCAATTTAAACTAATTCACAAGACTGAAAACAATACATACCCTGTTGTGACTGTGCAATAATCAACATTTCTAACCTCTCAATGTGTTGTCTCTTGGAGTATACCTTCTGGGACAATGCTTTATTAAGTCATCTCTCCTTCGCCTATTGTACAGACAGGGCCACATAATTAGGAGAGCTTGAAGAGGCACCTCTCTGCAGTCGAGCACCTGTTCCAACTCCTCTCTCATAACCACCTTGGTGACCCCCAAATACTGTATCTAGTACGGGTGTCACGTCTCTAAGATGCTTGGAGATAGCGACAATATTTTCAAGGGCTTGTTGACGAACTGCTTCCTGTACTAAGAAATAATAAATTTCAATAATAATCAAGGCTGATCATAGTTCAACACAGTTCATAAAACACTTGATAACTTACACAATGTTCAACTGTTATTTCATTTGGATAAGTCCTATCCTTTCTCTGGTGAGCTTTGAGGTATGCCATCAGGAAGGTGTAGCCGTTTGGATCGGCCGTACGTTGTAATTAAAGTCCATTCTCAGTATTCTAGGCTGAAAATGAAAAGTAAGTTTAGTTCAAACTACTAAGACATATACGTACCTGTTCTTCTAAGAATCGAGGAAGAGACTTCGACCCAAGGGTATGTGTTGTCTTCAACTTCTGTCGATTAAGACTATTCTGCACATCGATACGCAGTCTCTTAACATTGTCCCAATATTTAACTAGTAGAACCCAGTCTTCTTGGCTCATACCATCTATGGGACAAGTCTTAAGCTGTTCTGCAGTCTTCCCATCATAGTTCAACACAGTTCATAAAAAAACTTAGTCTAAATGTAACCATTTAAAACTAAAACATTAACAAAAACAACTTACTTTGATAACGTTAAACCAGGTTTGCAGCTCACGGGAGGAATAGTCATGCCACAGGAGATGCAACGGACAATACTGGTCTGCCCGAACAACTATCCCCATGAGAAAGGACAATGAACCCTGTCTTTTAGAAAACATCTGCCCATCTTTGATTTTTATCGTCCATTGCTTATCTGGAAAAAATGAAGACGCTTTAACTTTCCGCTTCACGCACGGTTGTGGTGGCTCATCAGCATCTTCTATAGCTGCCCATTCGAGTCTTTGCGTTTCCATTTTTTCCATGGGAATCGGGCCTGCCAAATTGCAAGTTAGAACGCAATATATATAACACACTGCAATTAACTAAAATGTTTCAAATTTACCTGAAGAGTGGCTCTCAGGGGATTCGTATTCCGGAAAGAGCTCTCTAAAGTTACGTATACACTCAGCTATAATTGAAAGAGCTAAAATTAGATGACATGACAACAAAAAAAATAGATTCTCTTTTTTGTTAGTACCTATGTCTGGCACCTGTGATGACAATGCTAGAGTAGCCGGTGCCGGAGCTGGTGGAGTTGGAGTCGGGACTGGTGTTGCCTGGGCAGGCCGAGTCGAAGTCGGGACTAGTGTTGTCCGGGCTGGCCGAATACACCGACATTTGACCCTTCCCGATGTCGGTGATGAGGAGTCAATGGGATGCTTCTTAGGTGCTATATTTACCCTGCAAATTTAAAGAAACGGTGATTGTCAGTTATTTTTAAAAAATAAATAAAATTACCTATTATGGTCAACACTAAAATAATTGTAATCCATCAAACTTGCGCTATGTTACATTCAAGTCTGTATGATCAATTCTTCATCCTGGACCCAGGTCAGTGCGCACCCACAAAACATCATCGGCATGGTTAAACTCTGCCACGTCTCTGACCCTTGGGTCTTGTGCCAACAACAAGGCCTCATCTTCTTCGGCCCTTACATCGACGTTAACCAGAGGGATGTCATATGTGTCGTGAGGTCTCCAACGACACACTACACTACAAGATTGATCAATAGGGTCTTTTGAATAAAACTTTTGTTGAGCTTGAGATGGATAGATGAAGGGTTTGTCTTCATATGTGTGCTTTGATGAATTTACTAACGTGTAATCAACTCCATCAATCACACGACCAGTGCCTTTCTTCATATCGAACCATCAGCGCTTAAATATGCTAATGGGAGCCCATGGCCCAACGTAGACTTCGAGTACCATTTACAGAACACCGTAAAATATCTCATCTTCCTCCCCCACGGTGGCACTGCCACTGTTTTGAGTGGTCCGAATCTAATCAACTTGCTCTGTCTCAAAATTATAACCATTTCCAAAAAAACCCTTATAAGACTTGGTTTCGCATTTTGGGCCACACGGAAGATATTGTAGATCTTCTATCTCCCACCCACCATGGGTAAATTTATCACCCACACAATTTAAAGAATGAACACCTTAGGTTTCAAGAGAGAGGAGACACTTTAATGGAAGGAACATCAAACTTCTGTTTTTGGGTGATAAACTCACTTGTGCTCTAAACCATTGTACAAAATGGTTGTGTTACTCTGTCTGTATGCGATGATTGGTCCATTGGGGGTGTAACCCTTTCAAATACACTCTTTGTTCCCTACAACCAAATGAAATAAATTAATTAAGACGTGGTATATGGGTTGTTTTTGTATAATATTTAGTGAAAGGACTAGAAGTACTTACAAGAGGTACGGACGAACCTCCGGAGTGTTGAATAGTAAAAACAGGTGTTTCTGGTACACGTCATCAGCGGTGAGCATATGAGAACGTGTTGTCCCTAAAGGTCCTGGTTCGTACCTTACCGGTCTAGTAATCTTGGACTCTATCCCATCAACATAACATGAACAAAAAGTAGTTACTTCATCCATCAAATATCCTTTTGCAATGGAGCCCTCCACCGATTTCTGTTACGGATGTAATTCTTAAGTGTAAGCAAGTGACGTTCAATTGGGTACATCCATCTGTACTGCACTGGTCCTACCAATATGACCTTCATTACTAGGTGTATACTCAGATGAACCATAACATAAAAAAACGAAGGTGGAAATATTCTCTCTAACTTTCACAAAATGAATGGAATGGCCGCCTCATGTTTATCCACGTTATTCACATCAATCACTTTGGAACATATATCCCTAAAATAAGCGAAAAACGCATTCAATACTTTGCACACTGCTCCAGTACGGAAGGTTCAAAGAATACACTCCTCTTCTTCCATCCTTCAAGCAAAGTGTTGGCCTCTGTCTGAACCTCCCCGGATAAGGGAGGGGGGGGCTCCATCAAGTTCCTTGCTCCCATCAAACCACCTCTTATCCTCCCGCCATTGGTGATCATTCGCTAGAAACCTTCGGTGCCACATATAAACACATTTCCGACTGTGGTGCAGAAATGATGAACTAGTGTTCACCTGACAGGTGGGACATGCTTTGTACCCCTTCGTACTCCAGCCAGATAACATGCCATATGCAGGAAAGTCTAATATGGTCCACATCACTATTGCACGCATTTAAAAGAACGACTTCGTATGTGAATCGTAAGTCCTCACACTGGATTCCCATAAAATATTTTAACTCATCAATCAACAGCTACAAGTATACATCAATATCATTCCCCGACGACTTCTGTCCATCAATAAGAAGAGTCATCATAAAATAAGATTGTTTCATTGCCAAACAAGGGGGAAGGTTGTAGACAGTAATGGTTACTGGCCATGTGTTGTGGCTTGACCCTGTTCCAAACTTAACTGGGCTGAAAATGTCATTTGCAAGACCCAATCTAATGTTTTGGTGATTGGAACTAAATGATGGATACAACCTGTCAAAGTGTTTCCATGCTGCAGAATCTCTAGGGTGAATCATCTTTCCCTTTTTACTTGCGGGCTCCGAACTATACCATGTCATCAACTCGGATGTTTTGCTGGACATAAACAACCGTTGCAACCTTGGAACCAAAGGAAAATGTCTAAGGACCTTTGCAGGCCTTGAAGTAGTCTGATGTCTCCCTATTTTTTCACTTACCATCTTGAGGATCCACAGCTTGGACACTTATTCAGATCTCTGAAATCATTTCTGTATAATACGCAGTCGTTCGGAAATGCATGAATCTTCTCGTAACTCAATCCCAAGTCTGCCATAATTTTCTTTGACTCATACCAACTTCGTGGAAGCAAATTATCCGAGGGAAGAGTGCCTTTAAGAAGGGAGGCAACATCTAAAAATGATTTATTGCTCCATCTGTTCAAACACTTTAATTGGAATAAATACACCATGAAAGATAATTTGGAGTATTTTTCACATCCTCCATATAGTGGCTTCTTCGCCTCTTCCAGTAACTGTTGAAATCTACGTTCTTCTGCATCATCAACTTCATGCTCCATGTTGTGTTCTTCCACATTTTGCATAAAAGTATCACTCAATATCCTTGCCATCTCTTCACCGTGACCAGTCAACACATTAATGTCGGAGTAATTTTGAGGTTGTTCTCCATGGTATAACCACCTTTTTGTAGTGGGAAAAAAACCTCTAGGACTATGTGGGTCTCGATCGTCTCACAGTCAAGATTCTGTCTATTTTCACATTTCCGACATGGAAAATGCATAAGACCATTTCCTTGCACCCCTAGCTGTTCTTTTACATAATGTATAAAAACAATTGACTCTAGCAACAAACCTAGGATGACACCGGGCTGGCTTTGTCTTATACTCATACATCCATCTCTTGTCATTGAAATAATCCATATCCATGGTAATTATCAAAGATAATCTACACAAAAGAAAAGAATGGGCGTTTAATACTCAATTAGGTAACTCACTTCATCAAATTATCTCCCCTTACTTCCACAAAAAGGAAACAACCCTTCTTCTAAAATGTAAATCCTTCCATTTTTCATCAAACTTCAAAACCAAACTTTAAGATCTTAATGCAGTAGACAATGGACTTATTTGATTCAACCATTGAATACATATACCTAAGCATTTACAAGTTGTCTTCAACTACAAGTTAAGAGCTATTACATAACGCAGAACTCTTGAAACATATATCAATAATTTGAAGGTAATTCCAAATTGAAAAAGAGTCATTACTTACCGAGGAGTAACAGTTTCAAGCGTAAATAACGCGCCCCCTATGAAGGCTCTGAATGCAGCAATATCTAATTATCAATTGCGACAAAGATCAATTATAAAAATCTCTAAATATTTTTTTTGAATAAAAAAATCTCTTTGTACCAAAAACTAGAGAACTTGGACAGCAACCAGAAATGAGTTATAAATGAAAAAGGAAATCAGTTAAGTTATTTGAATTTGATGCAGCCTCCCCCAATGACTACCCACCATCCTTCTTTCCTACAAATGAAAAAAGCAATCCAGAATTTTAATTCACTTCAATGGCATCTAGGACAGCAGTACCTCAGCAAGCGAGAGAGAGAGAGAGAGAGAGAGAGAGAGAGAGAGAGAGAGAGAGAGAGAGAGAGAGAGAGAGAGAGAGAGAGAGAGAGAGAGAGAGAGAGAGAGAGAGTAATTCATGGAAACTTCTCAAGGAATAAGAAGACAAAAGAACGAATAATAACTGAGAAGATGTATGACTTTCCTGATTAAGAAGGAGAAAGTTTAACTGGAAAAAACTAGTGGTATTCTGAATTTCAATTTTGTAAAAACAGTAAAGCAAACAATCTAGGCTCCTCGAGATCATAAAGAAGACTGGAAAATCTACATGCAAATATAGACGATGACTTCAATTCCCTTGAGTGCACAATCTCATGAACACTTACCACACAAAGACAGTTAAAGTATGTAGCCATGTGTACAAGAATGCTAATTCAGAGAGAAACCGAGAAAGAGAGAATTAGTGAGAAAACGGAGAGAGACTGGAATTCAGAGAGAGATAATTAGAGAGAGAGAGTTTTAACTAGAGAAAACAATGAGAGATAGAGATAGAGGGAGAGAGAATTAGAGAGTGAAAACGAGTTTGAGAGAGATAGAAATAGTGTTTTAAGTAGAGAGAAAGCTGAGAAAAACATAGAGATAGAGAGGAAGTCAGAGAGAAAGAGAGAAATATAAGAGAGAAATATAAGAGAAAAAGATAAGACAAACTCGAGAGATTATTAAGATAATCAGAAGGGTTCATCTTCATTAAAAAAAATTTAAAATATCGCATACATTCTTCTCTCTATGGAACAAATACATTAATACGAAAATCTGAGAGAGAAAAAGGGAAAACCGAGAGAGATAGTGAGGAAGTCAGAGAGAGAAAGGGAGAGAAACAGATAAGAGAGTCAAACAAATTTTCAGAGAGAGGGAAAGGGAGAGAGAGAATTAGAGAGTGCTAATGATTTTGAGAGAGAGAGTGAGACAGAGAGAGTTTTAACTAGAGAAAAAACTGAGAGATAGAGAGAGAGGGAGTGAGAATTAGAGAGTGAAAACTCATTCAGAGAGAGATAGAAATAGTGTCATAAGTAGAGATAAAGCTGAGAGAGTGAGAGAGGGAGAGAAAACCAAGAGAGAGAGAGAGAGAGGAATTCAGAGAGAGAATTACAGAAAAAGATTCTGAGACAAATTGAGAGAGAGGGACAGAGAGAATCAGAGAAAACCAAGAGAGAGAAAATCCTAGATATAGAGAGGAAGTCAGAGAGAAAGAGAGAAATATAAGAGAAAAAGATAAGTCAAACCCGAGATATTATTAAGGTAATCAGGAATGAGACTTCATTAAAAAAAATTGAAAATATAGGAAATATTATTCTCTCTATGCAACAAATACTTTAATAAGAAAATTATAATAGTTTGAAGGAGAATGCACACTACAAATAGTTTAACTGAAGAGAATCTGAGAGAGTAAGAGAGAAAACTGAGAGAGATAGTGAGGAAGTCAGAGAGAGAGAAAGATAAGAGAAGAAGATAAGAGAGTGAAACAAATTTTCAGAGAGAGAGGGAAAGTGAGAGAGAGAATTAGAGAGTGAAAATGATTTTGAGAGAGAGAGTGAGATAGAGAGTTTTAACAAGAGAAAAAACTGAGAGATAGAGAGAGGGAGTGGGAATTAGAGAGGGAAAACTCATTCAGAGAGAGATAGAAATAGTGTCATAAGTAGAGAGAAAGCTGAGAGAGAAAGAGAGGCAGAGAACCGAGAGAGAGAGAGAGAGAGAGAGAGAGAGAGAGATTTCAGAGAGAGAATTACAGAAAAAGATTGACGGAGAGAATCAGAGAAAACCAAGGGAGACAAAAGAGAGTTTTAACTAGAGAAAAAACTGAGAGATAGAGAGAGGGAGTGACAATTAGAGTGTGAAAACTCATTCAGAGAGAGATAGAGAGAGGGAGTGAGAATTAGAGTGTGAAAACTCATTCAGAGAGAGATAGAAATAGTGTCATAAGTAGAGAGAAAGCTGAGAGAGAGAGAGGCAGAGAAAACCATGAGAGAAAGAGAGGAACTCAGAGAGAGAGAATTAGAGAGTGAAAATGATTTTGAGAGTGAGAGAGAGACACAGAGTTTTAACTAGAGAAAAAAACTGAGAGATAGAGAGCGAGGGAGTGAGAATTAGAGAGTGAAAACGAATTTCAGATTGAGATAGAAATAGTGTCATAAGTAGAGAGAAAGCTGAGAGAGAGAGAGAGAGGGAGATAAAACTGAGAGAGAGAGAGAGAGAGAGGAATTCAGATAGAGAGAATTACAGAAAAAGCTGAGAGATAGAGAGAGAGGGAGTGAGAATTAGAGAGTCAAAACAAATTTCAGAGAGACATAGAAATAGTGTCATAAATAGAGAGAAAGCTGAGAGAGAGAGAGGGAGAGAAAACCGAGAGAGAGAGAGAGGGAGAGGAATTCAGAGAGAGAGAATTACATAAAAAGCTGAGAGATAGAGAGAGAGTGAGAATTAGAGAGTGAAAACGAATTTCAGAGAGAGATAGAAATAGTGTCATAAGTAGAGAGAAAGCTGAGAGAGAGGGAGAGCAAATCGAGAGAGAGAGAGAGAGAGAGAGAGAGAGAGAGAGAGAGAGAGAGAGAGAGAGAGAATTACAGAAAAAACTGAGAGATAGAGAGAGGGAGTGAGAATTAGAGAGTGAAAACAAATTTCAGAGAGAGATACTGTTTTCACTGGAGAGAAAACTGAGAGAGAGAGAGAGATAGAAAACCGAAAGAGAGGGAATGGGAGAGAGAGAGAGAGAGAGAGAGAGAGAGAGAGAGAACTAGAGAGAGCTTAACCAAAATAAGGCTACATTACATCCATCAAAAATTTATAAGAACCACTAAATGTTAACAGTGTGAAGCAGTTCAAAATCAGCAACAAAACATCAACAACAAAACCAAGAGCAACAAAATCACCAATAGGACTGGCATATCAATCAATTTACAAAACAAGCATGATTAAAACATCAACATTAACAACAAAAAACCCTCCTTCAAGCACCCAAACTCGAATTCCCATGTTTCCAAAGAAAAAACGAGGGCACGGGAGCTAAAGAGATGAATCGTAAGGGAAGTAATACCTTGTTCGAGCTGAGTCTCGTCCAAGTGTGAAAATTCAGACGAGGAACAACTGCCGGATGTAGAGCCGCCAGACCAAGAGCCGGAGAAGACCAGTCGAACCAACAGGCAGCTGGAGAAGATCAGCCGATGGTCGCCTGAAAGATTTCCGAAGGTTTCAAAGAGAGGAGCAGAGAAGATGCTTTAATTTCCTGGAATTGAACGCGCTGGAGGTTTTCCGGAGCCTATCGGTCGGAAAAGTTCGTCGGAGAGGGAAAGAAGAGGGAAAATCGCAGGAGAAAAAGCTATTAATTTTTAGGCGTTACATACATGTAATGGTAAGAAAAATTGAAATTATTCGTCGTCGGACATATGGGCCGGACGAGCCCACTACTTTTGGGCTTAAAATCAGGCCCAACATTCCGCTGATGGGGGTTTCATAATTCGTAGAATCGGCCGACAGACGGGTCAGGTCCGTCGGCCGATTGACCGGTCCATCGGCCGATTCTCATTCCACCAACGGGGTGCGTCGGCGAAATGGACCTTTCTAGCAGTGTTATGTATAATCAAGGGAAAAACTATTGTAAGAGGGGGGAATGGGAGACAAGACTGTAAGAGCCCTAACCACCCCACCATGACAATTTTATCTATCTAAACCTGAAAATATAGACCATCCACAATGAAATGTCAAACTATGGTTTATTCACAGGTTTAAAACGGTCTAACCGGGTTTGACCAGACTGAAATCTTCCCAGTTTAATAACTATAATTAGAATGCCTTGACCGTCCAATTATAATTATATGGTATACATACACAATGCCACATTTCAATCATCCTAATTTTTTAAACTATTGATTGGTTTACAAGCTTAAGAAAGGTTATTGCTGCATAATTTATCATAAGGCGCCCTAATTAACTAGACCAAAACCACAAAACAATGGAACGTCAAATTTCTCCGCAAGCACGATGAACAGCCACAACTACGACAAATACATGATTTCTCCAACGAATAATCATGATGTGGCCACGTTTATTTTCTGCTCACGCTTCTTTTTCCTGGTAGAATATGAAAATTTGGGTTAGTTTATAAAATTTTAGATAATTTATGGGATAAAAGGAGCTATTGTTTCCATTTACTTTATTGGTAGCGTATAGTATACGATCTCATAGACATTTGTCTAAGTAGTCTATTATCCTAAATGCAATGACGTGGACAATGCTCAACAATTTTAAGTCCAATGAGAGTTTTTGTAAGAATAGGTAAACTGAATTATGCCTATTGGATTGATATATATATATATATATATATATAAATCCTATGCGCATAATAAATTAATACAGTAGAGATTTAAAGCAAAATTTTATTTTAAATATTTGACATAAACAACAAAAATCTCAGTACAATTACCTAGACTTACATGTTGATTTCCAACGACTCACCAGATGAACCTACCTAAATCCCCAATGGAATTTTCACCACCACAAAAAAAGTTACTTAGACATCTAATACGATTTTGACAACACTCTAGGCACAGAATTTCCTTGAATGGCAATGCCTGTTCAACCAGCACTTACATTATTTGAACTAGTTTTGGCCACTCCCCATAAATTACTTGGTCAAGTTTGATGACATTAACTTCATGTTTTAATGTAATTAAATCAATTTATTTAAAGTAAACTTTTATTTGTATACAAGCAAAATGCGCTTTGCAAAACAATTTGTTTTTCTTTATCATGCATTGGGCTTCACTTTCAAATCAATTAGAGCACCACTAAAGTACTCAAAAATCCGATCTCTCCATACACTGGGATATTAAAACTCAAATCAAATCGACACCAAATGAACAACGACATAGAGAAAGTACAAAAAGGTTAAGAGAGACATACCAGGTTTCTTTGTTTCTCTGTTCCCCAAGATTTAGAAAGGTTTTTGCATGCCATATCATGGCTTCCCAGTGCTTCATCTTCTTCACGATACTTTAACGGCTCCGGAGGATTCCTAATTTTCGCTTCTAACCTAAAGATCTTTAAATCACCATAGAGACAACAAACTACAAGTTGCAGAATTTGATATTTATAGATAGTTTAAAGATAATATCCAAAAATTCAAAACCAACAGACATTAAAATTATGAAAAAGAAAAGTGATGAAATCATTATCTATAAAGTTTCTTGAAAAAATTATCTTTTTCTAAGTTTCTTACCTAACAATAACATCCGTCACTTTAAACGTTTCTTGTTATATTGTAGTGGCCTGTCTCAATGGTCCCATTTTATTCCCAATCGTTCTTTTTCTAATTTTAAAAATCTGCATGTGATTTGGTTTCAGAAAAAGAGAAACTACCTCTGATTTTGTATGAAATGTTAACGGCCCACCAGGTTACAGGGCCAGTGGGAATGAGATTCACATACAACAAGGGGAAATCTCAATGATAGTACATGTTATTTAAAAGGAAAAATATTAAAAGAGTGGTGATATAAGTACTGCAGAATTTTACTTCCAAGACTTTACATTCTGACGTGGCGTCGACGTTGCAGTTTAGTAAGAGATAAATTCGGAGATATATTATCAACCTATTTTATGGGTAAACCCTAAACCCTAGATTTTCTCTTACCTAGACCGCCAACTTTGCAGCCACGTCAGGATGTCAAACCTCGAAGTAAAATTAGGAAGTACTGATATCATTTTTCATATTAAAAAAAGCACCAATGCTGCACCAAAATAGACATGTTTGTTGAATTACAGTGTTAGGTGCAGTAGGTACTATCTTGAGGGTCTGCGTCTCCTTATCCAAAACCCCTAAAGCATGTGTACTCAATTTAGAAGTACCAGTGGCTTCACCACTATAATTAGTGCCAAAAAAATCTACATTCTCTTCTTGAAGACTAATGCAAAGTTCCAGCCGATAGGGAAATTTAGCACTTCTAAATAACTTAACCTTCAGGTTCTCTTCTTGACCTTCATTGGAAGCTTTTGCAATTCCTAGGATAAAATAAAAAAAGAAGGTAAATAGCCAACAATCGGAGCAACCTTGTTGTTAGCATGGGGATAGAATTCCAAATTGACTTCCAAGAAATCTTCTTCGAAGAGCGGGGAGCCCACCCTACCCCTCTTCAATTGTTTCATCATCTTCTTATTCATTTCTTTCTTGATGGACACATCCCCAATTGTAGAATTACCCACGATCAGGTCTACTAAGAATATCAGATACAAAGAGAATTTCAAACTCCCACTCATCGTAATACTAAAACAAAATCGAAAAAATAACAATATATTCTGAAAAGAGTTAAAAGAAAATAATCGTTCAGATATAAAAAAAAAGCTATATATAGCATGTGTTAGACAACAAATTACCATTATCCAATTGCTTCATCTCCTTCTTCGTCATTTATTTTTTGACTGAATCTTTTCCCATTTCGATAACAGGTATACAAATCATTGAAAAAAATAAAAAAATTACACTCTACCGTATCCCGAAACATAAAACCAAAATGAAAACCAACAATATATTCTAAATAGAGAAACAGTGAGAATGAAGTAAACTACAGAGACGAAATAAAACGAAACAAAAAAGGACAACGAAGTAAAACGAAAGTGCGTCGCTCAACACTAATAATATGGAACATTTTGATTCTTGTAACATTCCTAGAGTATGTTAACACACAAGAGCAAGGAGTTTGAGACTAACCTTAATACAATATCTCCCAATTCCCGAGCAATCTTTGTTCCTATTATTTTGCTTGGAAACAGATTTTTTTTACTCCAATTCCCATACCTAATGAGACTTGACCCTAAGACCTCGCATAAAAAAACCCACACATGTGACCCCTGAGCTAAGCTCAAGTTCACTCTTGGGTATAGTTTTAAACCTTATGATATATTTGGCTGTTGAAAACTTTAATTTTTTACACTTAAAACTTGAATTTCAAGAAACCAAATCCCCTAATACCTGCACCAAATTCAAGTTTGAATAGTATTTTTAATATAATAAAATGGTGCTTGACCTAGTAAATTAATATCGGCTGTTTATTCTAAATCAACCCAGTTTAATTACCAATTTTGAATTAAGAATTGTGTTAAAATTTAATAGATTAAAAAGGCAAATCATATAAAATTATTTGTACAAGTACATTATACTTGTTGAGTTGATAATTTATTAAGGTTAGGCACGTCTCCATAGATTTGTACAGCTAAGAAGTACAAACAACAAATTTGAAGAAATTCATTTTTTCTTTTTTAATTTTTTTGACGAATTAATCACCACCTTTAAAATTTGAAGTACTTAATTTCGTTTAGAAGAAAAGATGTGTCAGCTAGTTCTCAAGCTCAGAACTAATTATAAGAAGAATAATATATATGATTCAATATATCTATTAAATCATATTTTTCATCTCTTGATTCTCTAAGAAACTAAAGGACCCCCTAAAATACACCCATACCAACCTGATAGATCAAAACAAGGTGACAACTACAGAAACTATTGAAACATTCTACTTTCCTGCCCATCATTACATACTTCATTCAGCAGAGCAACCTCCACCAAACACTTTTAATGGATCGATTAGATGGAACAGCTAGATCATTAACGAACAAATTGCTTGACTAAAAGTCTAAATAACCAAAAATCAATCATGTTCATCACCGTTTCGGTGTACAGTAGAAATCATTTTTGTGTACATTAGCCACCTCGGATTCATGACTATAGCGCAAGCTGAAAGTGGTAGACAGTCTAAGATAAGTGGGTATTAATCTAATCAAATACGGATGTCATTTACATAAGTGGGTAAAATTTACCGACAACAGCAACACTATTTAAACATAAGAAAATCTCCAAAAGGCAAGCATGAATGCTCTCGATCCAGTCATATTAATTTACTTCATAAACTGCATGGAAAACAAATTGTAGCACCTTTACCCACAAAAGAGAAATAAAATTAAAACGAATCAAATAAACAACAAAAAGAAAGTGGTAGACAGTCTAAGAAAATAACAGTGATTAAGAAATAAAGCGACATAAATATGATGATGAAATGAAATGAAATAAAAAACGACCACGAAGTAAAACGAAATAAGAAGCAATGAGGAAGATTTGGTTTCATCACCTCGGTGGTACTTGGCTTTTCGCTTCACTGTCTCTAAGCAATGAGGACTTCAACAAGTTGTGCTGCGTCTCTGAGAGAGGTCGATGGAATGTTTTAAATCGCATTAACATTTTAGTAGGATCAGTCGCTGGTGGCACTTCAGCTTCCGGTTGTGTTTCTGCTTCCGATGGTGCTTCAGTTTCCGATGGAGCTTCAGCATCTGAAGGCACCCGCTTGTAGTGTTTATGCATGCAGTGACATGCTATATGATGCATTATAAGAAAATATTAATTATCCACAAGAAGCTTTTTGAGTACTATTCTCCAAAAAAACTTTTTGAGAACTGCAATTTCGGCCCACTAACTCTCCAAAGTGTTCTCAAGCCATCATCCCCAGTTCGGTGTCCTTATTCTCTGGTGCCATTTTTATTTAGAGTGGTGCAATGTGTAGAGCTGAATTTTATTGTGGGGGTTTACAGTGTGATGTGGCGTCCTTGTTGGCAGTCCATGTAAGAGATAAAATTGGAACTATCTTCCTATTCTATAGGTAAACCTAAACCCTAGACCTTATCTAGACTGCCAACTTGGATTCGAAGAGGACAGCCACATCAGGATGTAAAAACTCACACTGAAATAGCATTCCTGAAATCAATTTTCTTTTATTTAATCCCTAACCACTATCTGTATTTATATTAGAAAAATATAAAAATTCTGAACTTGACTGACATGAGAGTAAAATTAATACATTTAATTATCTGAAATATTTACAAAAAGGGGACAACATAAACCCGCATGTATGGAATCCTAAACGAGTCATTTGTTCAAATGACCACTACAACGGATGACTTCAAAGTATAAAAAAGGGTTAAAAATGAAAAAAAAAAAAAAAGAAAAGACAAAAAAGTGCTGAAAGAAGAAAAAATTTCATTACTTCACACAGCATGTACCTCACAAATGACGCCTGACACACTTTGATTATTAAGACTTTTTGACTAAGCGGCCTGCACTTCAGGATCTTCGACAACAAATGGGGCAATGAACCACGGCGGAATCGACGAGTTTTCCCCAAAGTCGATGAGTTTTTCAGAAGTTTCAAGAATATGAGTAATATAATTATTATAAATATATATATCTTTGCTTTCAACAATTGTTTGCAGCATTTTTATTAAAATTTCATTATTTAAACTTACTTTTTTAGTTAGCAAACTAAAACCTATTTCATACCTGTTTATCGAATAAATTGAAAGATATCTTCATCTTACTCATGAACTTTAAGATAAAATCTAAGTCAACATTGTAACACCCTACCTATCTACTAACCTCGAAGAGTTGTTAAATTGGATCGAAGTTCAAATTCCTTATCCCTTCAAATAGGGTTTTGCCCGTGTGCATTAGGGTTTAGCCCGTGTGCATTAGGGTTTAGCCCGTGTGCATTAGGGTTTAGCCCGTGCGCATGTGCATTAGGGTTTAGCCCGTGCGTATTAGGGTTTAGCTTGTGCGCATTAGGGTTTAGCCTGTGGGCATTTGGGTTTAGCCCATCTGGGGCGGTAGAAAAACACATCCAAAAACAATAGCTAATTTATATTCAAATAAATAGCTAAAACTAAACAATCTGAAACAAATCTGAAAAAAATATAAACATAGAATCTATCTACATGATAAGAGCAAAGGCAAAATCACTTGTATTTGTTAAACTTTAGGTCTAATAAATCACATTAATCATCATGAAAATATATATATAATTTCCATAAAATATTTTTTGCATAAAACCATATAGATATAATCGAATTGAAATAAGAGAGATAATGGGAGTGTATCTTTCATTTTCGAATACTTATTAAGTCTAAGTGTACAAAACAAAACCTTTTGAATATGTTTTTCAAGTGATAAGCTTGCTTCCCTTCAGCTAGACTGGGTGTGCATAACCCGTAGCCTCACTTGTAAAAAATTGGAGGATTTATAGAACCCAGTGGATATGGCACTAATGATTGTCTTCAATATTGGACTAATGAGCCTTGAGCGAGATACAATTCTTTATTCCCAAAGAGTCCCCAGAGTCAATGTACCCATCAATCTACCTCTACACGAGGATGTGCTAGCCATTATTCCCTTTACTGAATGTCCAATGACCAAGTATCTAGAAGTGCGCCCCACGCCCGAAACTCATGGTAATTTTATCTCTTTAAATAAATATTTGAAACCATAATTCCAACACAGACTTAGTTGGAAATTGGTTTAATATTTACGTAGTTGTCTTACTGCTTCAGTCGATAAGGATTTAGGAAGCTTAGAGTCGCAAAGCATACTCCACACAATGTCCATTAGATTTTGTTTTCGTCTTTCTACAACACCATTATGATACGAAAAGCCAGGCATGGTGTATTGAGGCACTATCTCATGCACATGAAGAGGACCAAGTGTTTGTCCACTCTCTGTGTATCTGCCATAATATTCACCACCTCTATCAGATCTCTATTTATACTTGATTCCCACATTCGTTCTCAATTTCAGCCTTAATTACTTTGCAGGCATCCAATGCTTCAATCTAATTATGAAGCAAATAAGCATTCATATGTCGTGAGTAATAATCATTTGTAAACGAATATCCAAATGGTACAAATCTTGAAACTGAAATCAAGTTTCCAGAGAAACATGGAACATAAAAGGATTTTTCCAAAGTCAAAATAAAGTAAGTACATAAAGTTAACACGCAAGTTCCTATAGCCTCTACATATGATCCCATCTTGTTGCCGGATAAGATGGTCAGCTCACTTGCCACTAACTTCCTTAGGTTTTGCTTTGTAGATTGAATGTCTAGAGTCAATCCACCAGGTGTTAATATTATCATTGACCAAATTAGATTCATAACAAACGAATGAAGATATAGTATCTTTCTTCTCAAGCCATGTCTTTAATTTTGCACAATCTTTCTTAGCATGTCCCTTCTTTTTTCAGAACAAACACTTAGGGTCTTTCTTAATATCAGTTTCAGGTGGTAATTTAAATTTCCCTTTCTGATTAAACTTAGAAGTGTTGGTTTCAGATTTGCCACATTTATGAGCCTTGTTCTTGCCGGGAGTTGTTGTCAGCATGACACTTTCTCCCAATTCCATTACTAGCCTCTCCTCTTCTTAAACACACATGGTCATTAATTCATTTATAGACCATTTATCTTTTATGTGTGTTATAAGAGATCTTCAAAGATTCAAAGACTTGTACGAAGGAAGAGTTTTCAAAATGAAGCGCACGAGGAAGGACTCCAACATATCTACCTCAAGTTTTTTAAGTTGATCTGCTATGTCCCGTGTTTCCAAAATGTGCTCACGCACACCCTTAATGCTTGTGAAATGACATAAAGAAAACTTCATTATGAGGGTGTTTACTAAATCCTTCCTTGAAATAACGAATTGATCATCAATGGCTTTAAGTTGATCTTGGACTTTATGATACTATTTGACAGAACCTCGAATACTAGGTTTAATTTTAGTCTTAATGAATATTACGTTGAGCCGATTATGTCTCTCTCATCGTTCATATAGCGCAACTTCAGCAAGAGTGTTTTACTCAGCTACAACAAGCGGTTCATTTTTCCTTATATCATAGTCTAAGTTCATCCACCCTAAAAGAAGAAAAATTCTTTCTTTCTAAACTTTATAATTAAAACCAATAAGTTCGGGAATTGCTAGACACATATTAGAGTAACTAGCAGGTTGAGGAACTGTAGAAAGTCCAAAATACTTATGTTAATCACATGTATTACCAATGTAAACATGCCCTAAAGTTTGATCAAATGCCATAAAAATTGTCTGTGGGTTAAATATTTAATCAAGTAGATCTAAAGTTTCTATATGATAATTCACTTTATGGGTACATTATCTATCCTGTATGATAAAACTACCAAACTATATTCCAATTCATAATTCCAATCGATAAATTATGAATAAATTTTGATATTTTGTCCTAATTAATATATAAATATAACAAAATGTCTTATGGGATGAATTTATCATATTAAGTATACTTAATCCTATTTCATATTTAATTCCTTATGTGATCATAAAGGTTAAATTTATATATAAATTTAGTTAAATAAAGATATCGTGGCTACTCTCTAATTAACTATAATTATATGATCAGTGGACATGGAAGGAGATTTTTATGTTCCAGGCTCTACTTAATGCCTATGAACAATTATGCAGCAACATGATAGGTATTCACAAAGTTTACTCCCAGGAAAATTGGTTGAGTTAAAGCTCATTAAGCACCAACTCCTTAGACAGGGGAACGTTGCCATGGAGATTAGTGGCAGTGAGGGCCTCCACAAACTAGTCTATATGAAACTTCCTTGGGTCAAACGGTCTCATGTCAACAACAAAATTGATTGTAAATTAAACCTAATAGTTCATCTAAATAATTGGTCTAATGTTATTTAGTGAACAATCTTGAATTTGACAATTATTTCATGGTCAATTATTCAAAACCTAATATTTATAACCTAATAGTTCATCTAAATAATGGGCTCAAACTTTAGGCACTCATCTTAAGAATTATGCTCAAATATAAATATGATGAGAATTTAACTAAATTTTACAAATTCTAACAGTTTCTTAGCTTAAATAAAATGATAAAATCGTAAATAAAAATTCTCTTAATTTAAACATATAATACATAAAAGTAACATATATATCATTCAATTTACATGCTTTCATGCATAACATGTTTTTATTCTTAAAACATTAAAATTATACCAAACTATTCATGCATAAAAAGAGAATAATAAAAAAATTCATATAAAATCATATTCTAATTTCTATGAAATGAATATCATATCAAACACATCATGCTTAATAATGCGCATAATAACATTTCTCATGGAATCATAGTATCATTTCAGCATAATCAACAAAATTACTCAACTAAATGATTAAAAAATATGAAATTCATGGTAAGAATGTATTTTAGTTTTATTATATGATTTTTCAGAATATTATTTTTCCCGAAATGTTATCAATTTTCAGGACTTTTTCTGAATTTCTGAAGTAAATGGCGCCAGGCCTACCCCATGGGTGCCCAGGCCGCCCAATTTTCCTGCATGGACGCTACTGGCGCCTGGGCTCTTCCAAATGGGCGACCCACACCCAAAGTTTAACTAAATGGGCAACCCGCACTATGGGCTCACCCGACATGCATAAATGGGCAGCCCAGGTCTCGCTAAAGTTCAAATGGGCGTCTCACAGTATGGGCATCACCAGAATGGGCAGCCCACGACCTAAGCAGGTGGAATGGGCGGCCCGCTCCCTCCGTAGGTTGAATGTGTGGCAGCCTAGCACCGGTGCTCCAGCCCACTTTCGGGCCGGTCAGTCTAAAGTTATTAATTTTACTGAACGGGAACCAAACCAGAAGAAATTATGAAATGGGTCCAGTAAACTAATCATAGTTTAGGCAGACATAATACAAAATAACTGCAATATATTAGTTGCATTACACTTCTCTCTACTAACACCTTGGAAGGTTTTTTTTTATCTGAAAACGGTTTTGATGATTGCTATTAAAGAATTATGAATGTCAACAAGGTTATTAATCATCTTACAATCATCCATAAATATTTTTTTTGACCAATCCCAATACGAATACAATCATCAATAAGTTGTTTAAAAAAGGCGACATTCTACCTTCCTATTTGTCGATCAGAATGTCCCAACTTCTGGCGTTTTTTACGGTGTTTGTTTAGCCAGACTGTTTACTACCTTGTTGGCCTCTCTACGTAAACTGTAGCTGGTAAATGGGGAATTTCTGGAACAGGTCCCGGCAACAGTCTATTGGAGGATTCAATCGCCAATGTCATGCTGCCTATCAATTGGAAGCCGATATCGCCAACTGAGAGCCCCTCTTGATAATAGCCTGATGGTTAGGAAATATATATACTAACAGAGTAATAGCAAGTTGTAAATCATGAAGTCTGGATTCATTATTTGTTTTTTGTGGAAGGGCCCATACACGGCTAATAAAGGATGTCCCTGTGCATTTCGAATAATAACTCTTGTAAAGTTGCAATTTCTGATTGATTATTGCTTGTGAATGAGAGTACATATAGACAAGGAATTACATCCAGGTTAGGTCATGTGGACCAAAAAAAATAAAGAATATTGCTAAAGATAATCACAATACTAAATAAACACAAGTTAACTAGGAGTCTAGTTAAGGTATTACTCCTTGGGCAGGATATTCTGAAGAAAGTAAGTCTCCTTGGACCAGATCTTCTGAGCGATCCTTTACTTGATAGAGAAGTCAGTTTCTGACAACTCCACAACCTTCTAATGATCAATTCATTAAAGTGGATCCATCAAAGTTTGCTTTCAAAAATTGGGACGGTGGGGGGGTCCATTGAAAATATAAATGAGAGTAGTTTTGTTTTGATTTGGATTTAACTGCCCTTTGCATTGTAATATCATTAAAGGATGTAACGATTCTTTGGAGGACCTGTTCAACTTCTCGGGAATGACATTTCAATAATTTGTAATTACGCTTACATCATAATTCCCAAAGAGTAACAATAATCAGCAGTTGCAATTTGGGTTTGGACTTGAGTTCAGAGGTGAAAACAATGTTATATAGGAATTGTCTTAGTGTAGGTGATGGGGGTGGAATAGAGCATTTTTCATTTATTTTTCCCGAAATAGAATTCGAATATAGGCCCATGAGAAGTAGGCATTCCTGTGTGTCTGTTGGATGGTCGCAAAACACACATGCTTGTGCTAGATGAAGACACCTTTTGTTTAGAACCACCCTATTGGCAAGGTATCAAGTAGTATTTCCCACGGAAAAAATTTTGTGTTTAGGAAGGAAATCATGACTCCAGATTTTCTTTCATATCCTATCCACCGGACCAATATTTAGCGTCCATTGGGATAGTTTTTTATCCCCATAAACCATGTGATAAGTGATTTGATGGAGAAGTCACCATCTGGGCTAGGGGACCAAATTGGTAGATCAATTCTTGTTCCTACACAACTAGGTTGCATTATCTTCTTAGCGACATTCGAAGGCCAAATCCTTCGCACATGAGATTCATTCCATCCACCTAATTTGCTTATGATTTAACTAGTTTTTTCGTGATGGTCCACAGGGCCCACCAGATGGCGCACAAGAGATACTAAAGGGCTTTCCAAATTTGGTGCCCAATTATTGAACCATAAGGAAGCATATTTTCCATCACTAATCTGGTAATGGAAATTTTGCTTTAAAAAGTGTAGAAAGGGTTTTATCTGTTTGCATAGTATGGAATCACTGTTCTTAGATTTTATTGACACACGGTGTCGAGAAGCCGTACTTTTGACTTATAATCTTTGCCCACAAAAATTTTTCTTCTGTGAATATATGTCAAAGTAGTTTTACTAGATAAGTCTATCTTAATGCATCTAGATTTTGAATTCACTATCCTCCTACACTGGTGGCCGGGCATATCTTCTACCAATTAATCATGTGTATCTTTCTTTAGCCTTGAAAGCTCCACAGAGAATCCAGGAACAAATTTTCTAGGAGTTGAGTGCCCTCTTTTGGGATTTTAAAACGTGTAATTAAGTGAACAGGGAGGCTAGCTAAAACTAGCATGATTAGGAATAATCTGCCTGCAAAAGATAGAGATTTTTTTATCCAGGGCTGTAGTCTATTTCTAGTGGAGTCAATAAGAAGGTCATACGTGTCTTGAGGTTTTTTTGTGAGGGAATAATTATTCCCAGGTATTTATTTACCTGAAGATTCCATTACATTAAACAAAAGAATAATGCTAGTTGCACTTAGCCCACACACCTATCCCAGGCAATTGTTAATCTAAACCATTGATGCCTAAGGTTTATCCTCAAGAAAATAGGATTTAAAAAAATTTATATTTTTAAGGGCTCAAATTAACATGTACGTCGGATAGGTGTGTCCGCTAGGTGCATCTAGCATTACTCTAAACAAAATGATGTTAAGGATTTGAACTTTGACCTAATCCGAGGTACCATTTGTAAAGAATATGTTGGTTTTATCAAAATTAATTTTTTGGCCAGCCGTTTGCTCACACCTACTCAGTACCTCCTTCAAAGAATGGGTTGTATGGGCCTCAGCTTTTACAAAGTTGACAGTATCATCTGTGTAGTGCCGGTGGTACATTGTGGACCCGTTTTGTTAAAGAACCCATGGAGTAACCTTATGTTTTTTATATAAGGTGTTCAATTTTTGAGGATAGTAGCTCTTCACACATTATGAAGATGAAGGGCGAGATCGGGTCCCCTTGCCTAAGTCCTCTTTGAGGCCAGATGGTTTCCAAAGGCATGTTATTCACAAGGACTAGGTAAGATGGTGTGGTTATGCATGACCACAATAGGTGTTGCCACTGTTGTGGGAAGCCAAATTTCTGAAGTACATAGTTGATGAAGTGCCAAGATAAGCAATCAAACACCTTTTGTAAATCGAACTTAACTTCAAAATAAGAGTTCTATTTCCTCTTAGAATTAAAGGCATTCAAAATTTCATGTGCAAGGAGGGTGTGGTCAGAAATCTGTCAACCCTTGATGAAATTCGTTTGAGATAACCCAATTAAAGAAGGAATAACAACCTTTAGTCTATTGGTTGGGACATTTGAGAAAATTTGGGACACTACATTACAAAGACTAATTGGCCTATAGACTTTGAAAGTCCTTGTGTTTCGGGTCTTAGGAATCAAGGTAATGAAATTTTTATTTAAATCAGATTCCATGTAGCCCGGTTTGAATAAAGAGTTCATGTTTTGAGTTAGATTCTCCTTAATTAGTTCCCAGTTTCTTCTAAAAAAGATTGGGTGGAACCCATCAGGACCAGGTGATTAATAGGGATCCATTGTAAAAAGGGCCCTACAGATTTATCTTTGAGAGATGGGCCTGAGCAGGCCTGTTTTCTTGTGATCTGTGAGGGTGCTGTTTGTACTGAAATAAGATGGGTCAACATACTCCACATCATATGTGTACACCTGCTTGAAATAGTCCTTCGCACCATTCCTAATTTCCTCCTCAGCATCTAATTATACCCCTTCTTCGGTCCATGTAGATCTAATCTGATTTGTGTATTTTCAGACCCTAACAACGGTGTGGGAGAATTGAGTATTCTCATCTCCTACTTTGATAAAAAAAAAAAAAAAAAAAAAACTGACACACCTCAAATTCATGTGTGTGCTTTATGTGGATCAGATGCATCAGATTTCATTGAAAATTTTATTTTTGCTCCACTGGTGCTTGATTTGGTACTCCTCAGACTCAAGCCACATTGCCTGATATCGAAACAATTTTTCCATTTCTCTTTCAAGCATTAAACATATTAACAGTGGAGCGTGACATGATCTGATTTTTTATAAACCCATAACTTTAGTGTGGGGGAGTGAGGTTAGCCATGCACAATTGAATAGGACTCTGTCCAACCTAACTCACACTCTTCATGTCCCACTTCGAGAATTCGACCAAGTATGCACGGGCCCGCTTGTCCCGATATCGATCCATCCATTCTGTTCAATGTAGTTTTTAAAAGGGTTGTTGGGTTTGTATATTGTAGAGAATGAGGATTTTTCATTCTCACAGACTAAAGTATTGAAATCCCCAGAGAGGGCACATGGCTCTCGCAATGCTTGAGCATAGCTATAGAGAGCATTAAGGCTATCTCCCCAACGATGGTGATCTGGAGGTAGATAAATAAATCCACACATGATCACAGCTCTTTGTGACCCTAGTTTCGTAATTTGGCCAAAGGGTTCCTCATATGTGACTTTCAACTCAATGTTTACTTTCCAAAGATGGCATAAGCCTCCAATAAGTCTGTTTGATAGGTCTGTGTATTGGTTTGGGTATTTTAGACGATCCCACTTGATTAACGGGGTGTCCACCGGGTTTTTTACTTAACACTCGCTTAGAAAAATGATTCCAGGTTCATGACTATGCACATTGTTTTTAACAGTGTGTAAAGTCGAGGCATGTCTAATGCCTCGGATATTCCAGAAATGTAGATTATCCTTAAACATAAAAGGGGGATGAACCTCATACCTGGTGAGAGATAGGTAGTTGGCCCTTTCAGTCCATTGTCATTGATCCTTGGGGTCTTAATGATAAGTGTTCCTTGTGGAAGAATAGGTTATGTGTGCCTCCTTTTTCTGCGAAGTCCCTCGCTAACTGTGTTATGGAAGCAACAATTATATTTCGCCTAAGATCATAGGTTATCACTGCAAGCCAAACAATGTCTGGCCACCTAAAGGGGGTGATCTGCTGCAATGGGTTCGCCACCTTTTGGTGTGACTCCAAAATTTGGTGAAAGGCTTCTACTGATGGAAACTCGTGTAGAGGTGTTATTATTAACTGCTGTCGGGTAACGTCACTATTTTGAACGTTCATCGATCTATAGACCAAAATCAGGAGAGTGTTGCTCCCTTCCAATAGTTTCTCTGGGGTACCAATCAGAGGTCAGGGTTGCACCCATTCTCGAAGAATATATTTTCCTTTCCCATTAAATCAAGAAAATGCCTTTCTTGTGTTTCATCATTAAAAGGTTGGGAACTTATTGCGGAGCTGATATGGGGTTTGTAGTGTTTAGTGGGTCAATGTGACTAGTCACGTGATGAGGACAAGCCGACTGAGATGGGCCTCCATGCATGCGCTTATTTTGAGAGTGCCAGTCCGAAGGTAGTTGCTCATCTTCAACTTTCTTTGGGGATTTGGTAGAATCATTAGACTCGGCTTTTGTCTTTCCCCTACATTCCTCAGTAGCATGCCCCCATTTTTTACAATGGGTGAACACTCTGGGCCGGTTTTTAGCAAAGAAGGGAATGGTACAAATGCAGTCCTCTGTCTCAACCACAACACCATCAATTTCTTGGTTTGTGAGCTTAATTTCCACTTTCATTGATTCATAGGTTTCCATGCCCTCTCTTCTCTTTGTATCTACATCCATCGCCAGGAATTTGCCAATTGGTTTGAATATATCAGTTAAAGGAGTGTTACCCACACCACTGTATACTGAAATAGGTATGTCTCGACATGCAAACCCCTAGGCCAATGAAAGATATGGAGGAAGGAATCCTTGATCTAGATCAGGCATAGGACCTAAGTGTCTCACTGTGATCTCGAGAGGGTATCACAACAGAGAAGTACCCCCTCGACATCTTCAACACAACAACAAAAGGATCATGGTACCTTGCCGAGCAAAGGATGTGATGGATAGATGATGTGATGTAGGTTGTTGTACGCGGGATTTGACCGACAAAGATGCCGATCAGGGACGACTCAATTTGTGCTAAGCCTCGCTTCCTTTGAGAGTTTAACGTGATGGAGCTTGTCAGTAAAACCTTTGACCACCTCTAGATCCTCAGATATATCGGCTGGACACAAGAGCAAGGGAACTTTGACCAGGTTGAGTGGCATTACCACTATTGTCATTTCCTGGGACGTCGGGTGGGCGATCCATATTCTTCCGAGGTATCGAAGTTGCCAATTTTGGCAAGGAGATTGATTATATGGGAGCTAGCAACGAAACAGTGGAAAATGATAGTTTAGATGCCGATGGGGGAACTTTCTTTATAGGGGTAGGGGACACACGGAATGTCTTATTGTGGTAGTTGGGTCATTAACTAACCATGCAGATCAGGGGATCCCGTATCAGCCGCCGATTGTAAATATGCGTGTCTTGGGAAGGGGCTGAGCTTCTGAGAAAGAAGATATGGGTTTGGATATTTTCCGCAGGGTGCTTAATGGAACTGTAATGACGGGTGGCCATCATGCAAGGGATTATCCATTTGGTGTTATAACTTAAGAGATATATTTCACTTACAAGCAACAAAGAATGAGGTGTAAACCAGTGTTTAAAAAATGACCGACCCGGCTGGTTTGGCACGATTTAACCGGAACTAGAGCTTTAGACGATTCAATTAGAGTAAAAACGGGAATGAGATGAAAACTAGATGACCCGATCAGTCCTATTGGTTCGACCATTGAACCGACCGAACAAATTCAATCGGCATGGTTATAAAATGTAAAAACAGGGACACGAGTCCAGATATAGAAACAGAATACTGGCTTTCTCTCGTCTTCCCCAATGTCAAACTACATTTTACAGGATGGTGAACTCCACGACAAGCTGCCGATATAGGGTTGTCCAAATTATATGTTGATGGGTCATTTCGGTTTATTGGAAACTAACCAATGTATCTTTGTGTATTGACAGGTTTCCAAAGGTATTGAGGAAACCTGTCGATACTATATTTAGAGTTTTCCATTCACAAAATCACAAAGCGATCGAAATTTAAGAAACAAATTGGCTTTTTCTGTTTTTCCGGCGAAATCTGTTCCCGTCCAGCGAAATCTGTTCCCGGTCGGCGACAAAACTCTAGGTGGAACAGTCGTCGGTGGTCGGCTGACTGTTCCGCGGTGGTCGGCTGACTGTTCCGCAGCGGTCGCCAGTTGAAATGGTGGCCGAAATGCCGACGCATAAAAACTAAGATTTCTCTACAGCTGGGGGTGGGTGGTCAGGGATAAACCTCCCGCTGTCCAGTCCCGACCCCCAGAAACGGACCGGTACGGTTCAGTTCGGCGGTGGTTTAATAAAAATTGGGTTTTTATATTATAAACTCAGTTAAATGCGTTAATAAAGTCAGTTTTGGATGAAATTTGGACCAAAGAAAGAATAAAATATTTTCTATTTTATGGTATATGTTTAAAAAATTATTATTTTTAATTCTTCAATTAATGCAATATTGTTTAATGATGGGTTTGGCTCAAAGCGTTTTCGTTTTATTTGAGTTGATTTAGTAGTAAATGAAGATAAACAAAAATAGTGAACAACTATTTTAAATAGTAAAATTTGGAACACTTATCATATTAATGGTGATATTTGTAGATTATATATATTTTACACAAGAACATATAGGAACCTTGTTATCCAATATTGTGATCATGGTGCAAGGGAGAGAATAAATGTTAGTATTCCAAGCAGTTATATTATTTATTTTTTCAATTAATTGTATCAATAAACACATAGTGTTTTTCATACTAATAATATTAATAAATATTTATTTTTCCCATGTTTCAAATAAACTTTCCAATAGTATTCATATTTATTACATGTGTATCTTAATGTATCCATGCGTATCAACGATACATATCCGTTTATGTAATACCTGATAATTTGCGTATCTCTGATACAACAAACCTTGCTCACAATGCGGACACCGATAGACTGTCAATGGCATAAGGACCCTCTTGTTGTTCCCTTCAAAGGTTTCAAAAATTAATATTGTTCCCACAAAAATGTTGGGATGTAAATGAGAGTCGATTACCAGCTCTGTCGTCCCACCGATTATTTAACAGAACAAAATGGAAATGAAACATTAATTTCCATTCACCATTCTACTGTTTACTGTTCTACCGTTTAATAAACGGAATGGAAATGGAACTAGCTCTTCTGAACCTGTTTAACATAAATTTTTAATTTTTCATATCTTTAGCCTTATTGTCTTTCCGATATGTTATTTTATCACTTATCATAATCATTGTTAGTGTTGAAAACTTTGAATCGAATATTAAATATTATCATATTGTTTTCTAAATTTTGACTCATGGTCTTATAGATCATATATCATAATTAAGGTAGTACCTCTTAATCTAAGATTAACAAATATTTCATTTTTTTTCTTGTATATAAATGTACACAATGATTATATACAAAAGTAAATACATTATAATTTATGAATAAATAACATACAAAGATAAACGTAATAATTAACAAATGTACAAATGTATCATGTATGTATCAATTCTCATTATATACAAATAAATGACAACAATCAACAAACAAAATTCATTTTTTTATAAAAATGTCAATAACATATTAACTATGTACGAATTCAAACTCAAAAGCTTAACACTTGGGGAATGGTACATTTTTCTCATATTTCAATTGTCTTACATAATCAAAAAGTTTGGCGTTACACCAAAACATTAAAATTCCTAATATGTTATAAACTTATAAGAAATATCATTAGATTCCTTACTAGTTAATTAATTCTCTAATTAGTTAATATTCTAATTTTTTTCTCTCCCTCCCTAGTCCTTACTCATTATGCTACGCATTAGAATTTAGATTTTAGATCTTTCCTAGTTAGTTCCTTCTATAATTATTTTATCATTCTAAATTTCTAATTTTACTATGACCTAATTACCTCCCTCCCTAATCGGCTAATCTCTAAATTTCTTATTTTACTTTTACCTCCCTCCCTAATCGACTAATTTAGCATAAAGTGGTGAGATAAGTACTATCACGGTTAACATCCTGATGTGACGTCCACGTTGTAGTGCAAGTAAGAGACAAACTAGGAGATAAAATCAACAAGATTTCATATTTTTAATAAAATATTATCTTCCTATATTATGGGTAAGCCCTAAACCCAAACTTTTCTCCTACCTAGACCACAATCTAAGTTGTCACGCCATGATGTAAAACCCCAAAGTGAAATCATGTATTACTGATATCATTCTCCTTTAGTATAACATATATGTGACATGTGGTAACCTTATTAAGCTATTATCCTTCGGACACTACCTTTACTTTTCGATTCCCATATTCCTTATCCCTATTCCCTATAACTGTAAATGCCAAAATCTAACCTAGATTTACTCATCGATATCGTGGAAGAATTTGACGAGTCCAAGAACAGCAATTGTCCCTCTCTCTCGCCTGAGGTAAACCACGAAGCTCCTAGTGTGACGTATTTGATTCAGGTTCAACCGACTCTACTGGTTCGACCGGGTCAACCGGAGCCAGGGCTTCGTACGTTTCGGTTTGCTTAAAAACCCGTAAAAGGTTAAAACTTGATGACCCGGCCGGTTTTATTGGTTCAACCGCTGAACCATTAAACAGACAAAACTGGTTGAACCGGTCCAATTATTGTTGGCCCAAACCATTAAAATTAACTTTCGGCATGAACCAAATTGGGAAAGCGATAAACCGGTCTAGTTAATTATATTTGATTTTAAACATTATATTATATTTTAGATGATGTTTTTAGAACTTTTAATATTTTTTGAATTTTTAAACTTTTTTTTGTGATTATAGATATCTTATTATGAATTTTTTAAAGAGATACAACTCACACCTGGTTCCGGTTGAACCGGTTCAACTAGAATCGGATGCTCCACTGGTTCGATTACCAGTTCGGTTTTTAAAACATTTTTTCTATTGGACTTTTTTTATATTTTTTGTAATCTCTCCATTTATTACCGGTTTATTACCCGATAACCCGTCCAAAAAATAGGTGTAATAAACGCAAATAGAATAAACCGGAAGTAATCGGAAACATACGGTAAACGGGTAAAGGATCATTAAACAAAAACAGTAAATGGAAGACCCTTACACGTATCGTTTATTACCAGTTTACATCCCTACACAAAATTCATAAGAGAAATAACTTTTTCAAGATTATTTTGTTATCTCCTTCCCTGAATGTGACACTCCTTGTTATCAACCATTGATGTGATGGTTATGTGTAAATATTTTAACTCGCTTTCCATTAAAGGGTAAGATTAATAATTTACTAAGTAAATACCATTTGTTCACAAACTGGTTACAACCGAGTAAAAGTAAATAATTATGGGCCATTACCCTCTCTATTTCTCCTAGGATTACAATTATTTTTCATAAACTTCATTTATTTTAATAATTATAATTCAAGCAAATGAATTAAAATATTATAAGTTCAAATATTATAAAAGTTATTTTAATTTTAAACTAGTGTTATAAAGTATAAAAACTTATAATAACACTTTTCTGAGGATAAGACTCTTATCTCGGTTAAACCTGATTGAACTGGTTCATGAATCAGATGTTTTGATGACCTGTTCGGCTTTTTAAATATTGGTGTACACTGTGAAATTTACAAAATAGTAACAAATATATGAGCAATTAATTGGACTTTGCTAAACAAATGCCATGTCAGTGGAACAGGAAGCAGAAATGAATCCCAAGTGTCGGGTTTGCAATCAAGACTTTGAAACCGTTATTAAACCGTATATGTTTAGGTCTACTCAGATCCTTCCCGATTACCGCCTCCTGTGATTCACTCTTTGAAGCTTTTTCTTCCCCCGCTCTGGCAAGATGTTCTACCCCCTCTCTGACGAGAATATTTGTATCTCTATTCGATAAGAATCTTCTTGGACTTGTCGAATCTTGATGGTTGTTTCTTGTGCTTGTGCATTCCATTATAGCTTGAGATGAGGTTGTGCTGGTATTGATCTTGTTCTTGGGGTGTTTATGCTTTCATGACTGAGAGAATCGTTTCCACGGCGACGCTTTGTTAGTGACAGAGATCAGAAGACAATCCTAGTGTTTCCATATTATGTAAGTTCAGTAAATCAGTAATTCTTGTTCATTAAGATTCCGAGTCTGTTTCTTACATTGACTCGGACTCTCTCCTCTGTGTAACTATATATGTACATTTGAAACACATAATCAATACACAAGAATTACATTCATTACATAGTATCAGGCCAACGCTAGGCACAAACCTTAGTTCGTCGTCTTCCTCCTCTTCTCGATAATATCCTTCCCGTTTTTCCTCCTCCCTCTCGGTAATCTGCTCTAATGGCCTCCTCTCAATCTCCCACGTCCTCTACTACCCCATCAGTCATTAACCATGATGCGCCCATGACAACACCGCCCTAGGGCCTGTACTTTGATCTCGGTTCTACACATGGATAGTACAACCTGACGATTTCAAACATCTCACATTATGTCTCAATCAAATTGGATCACCAAAATTACTCACTTTGGCGACAACAGATGTTTCTTGTGCTCAACAGTCAGCAAGTGATGAGAGTCGTCGACAGATCTCTTACTCATCCTCAGTTTACTCATGTCCAGGGTTCGGCTGAAACTGCTCCCAATCTGTAGTACACCTAGTGGTACTTGCTCGATCAAATAGTTCAAAGCTGGATTGTTACAACTCTCTCTGAAGCTGCCCTAGGCCATACACTCGGGCTACTCACTGCTGCAGCTATGTGGCAAAAGCTTAAGACCGTCTACGCCTCTACCACTTAGTCTTGCTTGAACCATCTTTGGTTCCAATTGCAGACCCTTAGCAAAGGGTCTCTCTCCATGTCGGCATATCTCGACAACGTCAAGAAGATCATTGATGATCTCTCTGCCTCCGGACTGCCACTTGAAAATCACACATTGTATTGTCTCGGGCCTCGGACAAGAATTTGAGTCCTTCGCCCAGTCAGTGATGAGCAGAGAGGAACCCCACAGCTTCGACTCTATGCAAAATCTACTACTTAGTCAAGAGCATCGCATCCAAATGCAACAACATTTTTCTCAACTCGAACTCTCTAGCACTTCTTCAGCCAATGTCGCTGCACGAGGAGGTCAAGGTTGGTCCAACAACAGAGGTCGTGGTCCATATGCTTTTGTTGTGGGGAGTTTGATGTATGATCTTATGTATAAAAGACCTGATCTTGCTTATTTGTTGAGGTTCTTAGCTGGTTTCAGGCTAATCTAGGTTTCACTCACTAGGAAGGAGTTGAATGGGTGATGCTCTATCTGCAACGAACTTAGTCGTATGGATTAACGTATCAGGCGAAGAAGTTCGAATTAATTGGTTATTCTGATTCAGGTTATCAAAGACTGTGTACGGCATTCAACCATGGAGGCATTATATGTAGTTATGAACTTAGCTTCAAGGGACGATATCTATCTTCGCAAATTCTTGTGGAGTCTTCTAGTGACAGAGTGTGTGGAGCGACGTATTCCTTTCCTTTGTGACAATGCATCTTCTATTGCTATCACAAATTATCTGAAGAGTCACTCAAAGGCTAACCATATTGAAGAAAAATACCACTATATACAAGACATACAGAGAAAGGAGGAAGTTATTGTTTTCAAAATAGCCTCACAGAACAACTTAGCTGATCCACTATGTGTGTTCTCGTGACTAGTTTCACTGTGGGTTTAATTTGTTTGTAATTATTAAACCAAGTGGGATTTCATTGTTTTGTAAGAATTATGGTCTCTTTGAATTTTAATGTCATTAAATTGTATTTTATATTTCGTGGGATGAAATGACAAATTTGAATGAATGCATATGTTTTTGAGTAATTATATGAGTAGTACTGATAGTGTGCCATGAGATTCAACTTCTACGTGTATATGTGAGGGTCTCAATAGGGAGTGACAGTTGGGTCTCTAAAATTTCCAGGCTAATGAGACTACACAGGTACAATTTTCTTTATAGCTAATAATCATGCCGGTATCAAGCTTTACCCTGAGCTCTTCAGGGACAAAGTATGCAATGGTCGGTGTAATGACTTGATGTCCAGCTTTCCTTTTAGTTATATACTCTATTAGGTATGCACTTGTACATGTATAAGTGAGGGTCTCAATATGAACTAACAGTCGAGTCTATAAATTTTCCAGCCTAATGGGACTACACATGCACAGTTTTCTTTATGGCTAATAATCATAATGGTATAGAACTTTACCTTGAGCTCTTCAGGTACTAAGTATGCTATGGTCGGTGGAATGACTTGATGTCTAGTTTTCTTATTAGGTATATACTTGTGCATGTATACGGAAGGGTCTAAATAGGAAAATAGGGTTGGACGTCTAAATTAATTCAAGCCTATGGTACGGCTTAGGCACAGTTACCTTAGTGGCTAATACTCGAACTGGTACAAAACTTTACCCTGAGTTAAAATCCGTGTATGCTATGAATCAAGACCGCTGAACTTGACAAGTGTGGATTTGGTTTATTCCCCAGCCTTGGATATTTGAGGTAAAGTCTTCGCTCATGATATGGTTTTATGGGTCAAATTTGATTCTTCGGATGTTTAAAAAATTTGAATTTTGCAAAAATAGATTTGAAACCAAGTGGGAGTTTGTTGGAATTATGGTTCATTGATTTTATAAATTAAAATAACCATGACTTATGTGCATGGGACCCACTTCTACATACTTTCTCATTGGACGTTTCATATAAGGAATAATGGCCAACACATCCCCCTGTCATTGGGTACACTGACTACGGGATGATTTGGGAATAAAGAGTTGTATCTCTCCCAAGGGTCATTAGTCTCACATTGAAGAGAGTCATTAGTGCCAAACCCATTGGAATCTATAAATCCTCCACGGTCTTACAAGTAAGGCTACAGTTAATGCATACCTACTCTGGCAGAAGCAAAGCAAGCTCATCACTTGTAAAACATATTCTTAAAGGTTTTCTTGTGCACTTCGACTCAATTAATACTCAAAGATGAAATGTACGCTCCCGCTATCTTCATTATTTAAATTCAATCATATTTTTTGTCAGTATAGTTTTTATGAAAAAGTAATTAATGGAAATTATATGTATAATATCAATTCGATTTCTATGTTCCTCGGAGGTATCAGATCCTGAGTTTTGAATTTACCCGTGATCAATGAACGTACATATTTATATTTTTCATTGAACATATATATTTATGTTTTTCAATGAAAATGTGCAGTTTTGTTTCCCAAATGAATGCATTACATTTTTTCGATGAACATTAGTACTAAGTTTCGATTTTTTTTAATCAATTTTCCAGCCACATGCCATCATAATCCGGCGACAGAGCCTTAGGGGTTTAGGTCGCCGGTCCTGAGTCGATTGTATCGTACCAGCGGCTGGCAAGAGCGTTCATCGAAAGGTTGGTTTTGAAGACGGAAAAGGGAGCTGCAATGCCCCCCTTCCATTTTGATTATCTAGTGACTTTTTTGTCGCAATCTGATGGCAGTATCACTACAGGATGGTTCCCTGGTGTTCGGCGAACCGATCCGTGCCAGTTGGCGGCCGTAATGATGACCAGAAAACTGGATCAGAGAAACCCTTATTCTCTTCATACGTTGGCGGGAGGTTAGGGATGACCTCCCACAGTCCGGTCCCGACCTTGCGACTGGACCAGTTTCAGTGGTGGTTCGATTAAATTAACTTTAAAACCAGACCAAGCGGTGGTCAGGTTTGGTTGAATCAAACTGGTTCGGTCGGGTTCGGCAGTGGTTCAATAAATGTTTTGGTTTTGTTTCATTTAAGAGTCCGCTTCAAGGCCTTACAAATATTCGTTTTCAATGAAATTTGGACCATAGGAATAATATCTTCTTTACAATTTTATGATAAATATTTCATAATTTTCATATATGTCTAAATCCACTATTGATGATTGTGGTCTAATTGATATATTTTGTCCAATGAATTCGAATTATTTTGCATTTCAATATTTGATGCTGGTAATTTTATTGCATGCATGGATGTTTATTGAACCATTAGGATTTCAAGTTTAAATTTTGGCGTGCTTAATATTCGAGTAACATAGAATTGAAAACTGGCAATTTGTAAACGACTACTCGAACCAAATATTACTCAGCATTCACTTCAAGGATAGTTCAATGACTGAACTGGAAATGCCCCTTGGGTTACTAACTGATTACAATTTTAAATTAAACTGATATCTAAATCAAATAATTTGTTAGTCACCAAAGTGGCCGAATTAGAAAGGTTTAGATTTCATTAAAAATTTTATTCAGTTTCAATTACTCGTAATTATTGTGATGCTTATGATTGAATATCATGATTTTTCTCTAGTATGAGTATTTTGAAATTCATAGATTATAAAAAAAATTTAAGGATCACTTAAAAGTTGATTAACCAGTTTTTATAGTCTCCGATATAATTGGAAGTAATTAATACTTCCAAAGATAGCAGCCGTGTCTAAATAGTGTGTATTTGATTACTAATTATGTTTAATTATTGTAAAGGACAAATATGTGTCTAACAGTGTATTGTTGTATTGCCCAAAGGTGAACTTCAATATGCATTTAACATTTATGTGACTCTATCTTAATCTTTATTACACTTTTTAGTTAAAGCATTTATGTGTAAGATAATATATTTTGCAGCATTTGTGATTGTTGCTATGTATTCTTCAACTTCGTCTGTCGTTACATTTAATGGCCTTAATTATTCAAATAGATCTGAGCAAGTTCAGCTTCACGTAGGTGTTCTGGATCTTGACTTAGCATTATCGACTGAAAGGCAAGATGCTATTACTGATCAAAGCAACGCACAACAAATATCACTTCATAATGTTTGAGAGAGATCAAACAGATTAAGCTCGATGTTTACATGAATGACAGTTTCGAGCAACATTAAGTCCAAAAATTCAAGTACGGATAGTGTTAAGGAATATCTGAAATTTGTGAAACAGTGCTCTTAGTCTGAATCGGCTGATAAGTCCCACCATGGGGCATTAATGGGTACCTTAACCATATTTAAGTTTGATGGCACACATTCATGAAAAGTGACTACAATGATTGATAAACATGTGAAATTAAGGACCATGGAGATGGATGTGAGTGAAAGTTTCCTAGTGTAATTTATTATTAACTAGTTGCCTCCTGAGTATGACACTTTTTAGGTAACTTATAACACTATCAAAGATAAATAGAGTGCAAATGAACCCTATGCCATTCTCATTTTGGAAGAGAGAAGACTCAAGAAACAAGGAATTCACTCGGTTAACCTCATGACTCATCAGAGAACTGATAAAAGGAAGCCTGAAAGGAAAGATTAGCACAAGGGCAAGAAAGAAGCATAAAAGCATAAAGTACAACCTAACGAAGTCCCCAAATAAGACATTAAGAAAGAAAAGTGTCGTTTCTGCAATAAACCTAGACACTTTGCATGAAAATGTCTAAAGCGTAAAGCTTCGTTCGAAAAGAAAGGTACGCCATGTGCTTTAGTATGTTTCGAATCAAACTTTATTGAAGTTTCATATAATACATGGTGGATTGACTCTGGTTGTATAACTCATGTATCTAATACGATGCAGGGATTCCTTATTATCTGAACCACCAATCCAATGGAAAAGTTTATCCTGATGGGAAACCGGAACAAAGCTCCAGTTCAGGGCATCAGAACCTATCATTAATTTTAGGTACCAGACATCATTTAGACCTTTTTGAGACTCTTTATGTTCCTTCAATTCTCGTAATTTGATTTCATTATCCAAACTTGATTCTATTGGATATACTTTCAATTTTAGAAATGGATGTTTCAATTTGTTTTGACCCAATGCCATTATTGGTTCTGGATTTCTTCTGATGGTCAATATAATTTGAAGCTAGATTATCGTTTTGCTGAATTTTTGTTGACCTTACATCATAATGCTGGTACTAAACATAGTTTACTAAATAAAAGTTCTGCTTACTTTTGGCATAAGTGTTTTGGTCACATCTCCAAACCACAAATGGGGAGATTAGTAATGAATGATATCTTCCAAATTTAGATTTTAATGATGTTGATATTTTGACGGATTGTACTAAGGGAAAAGAAACAAGACACACAAATAAGAAAGGAGCCGAAAGAAGCAACAACTTCTTAAGATGGTACACTGATATGTGAGGGCCTTTTGATGTTCCATCTTTTGATGCAGAAAAATATTTCATCGCCTTTATTGATGATTTTTTGTGTTATGGATATATCTATTTGTTGCATGAAAAGTCACAGTCAGTAAATGCACTAGAGGTATTTATTAACGAGGTTTAAAGGCAACTTGATAGAAAAGTGAAAATCATTAGCTCTGACAGAGGTGGTGGTGAATATTATGGAAAATATATTGAGAGTGAGCAATGCCCTGGTTCATTCGCTAAATTCCTTGAAAAACGAGGCATGTGTTCTCAATACACAATGCCAGCCAAACCTGAGCAGAATGGTGTTGCAGAAAGACGTAACCGTACTTTAATATATATAGTTAGGAGTATGTTATGTAACTCCTCTCTACCCTTATCTATGTAGATGGAAGCATTAAAAACCACTACCCATTTGTTAAACATGTTTTTTTGTAAAGCAGTTCCTAAGTCACCTCCATGTTTGGGGATGTCAGGCGGAAGTAAAAATTTGTAATCCACATAAAAAGAAATTGGATTCAAGAACAAATATTGGTTTTTTCATTGGTTATCCAAAAAAGTCTAATGGGTTTAGATTTTACTATCCTAACCATAGTACAAGAATTTTTTAAGGTGGAAATGTTTGGTTCATTGAGAATGGTGAAATCTTTTAGAGTATAGAACTACAAAAAGTGCAAATGCAGGAAGTTAGAAGACAGGTTCCTTTGCGTGTACTTCCTTCTAATGTTGTTGTTCCCGCAGTTGTTGAACATATTGATAATTTACAAGAGAAGAAAATTAATAATCAAGTACCCTATAATGAAGTCGTCAATCATGAACCTACGGTGGTAGAACCACAAGAAGTAGCTTTCAGAAAATCTCAAAGACAAGGAAGATCTACTATTTCTGATGATTACGTGGTCTAATTGCAAGAGTCTGATTTTGACTTAGGATTTGATGAAGATCCTATTTAGTTTTCACAAGCCAAGCACAATGTTAATTCTCCTAAATGGTTTGACGCTGTGAAAGAAGAACAGAAATCAATGGAACACAATGATGTTTGGGACCTTGTTGAATTACCTGAAGGTTGTAAAAGAGTCGAGTGTAAATGGTTTATAAGACCAAACACGACTAATATGGCAACATCGAACGATGCAAGGTTAGACTCGTTCCTAAAGGTTTCACTCAAAAAGATGGTGTTGATTATAAAGAGACATTTTCACCTATCTCTAAAAAAGGACTCTTATATAATTTTTATGGCTTTAGTAGCTCATTATGATTCATAGTTACAGAAAATGGATGGGAAAACTGCCTTTCTGAATGGGAATTTAGAGGAAAATGTTTACATGGGTCACCTTAAAGGCTTTGCAGCAGAAGGAATGGAGTTCAAATTAAAGAAATCAATATACGGACTTAGCAAGCCTCCCGACCGTGGCATACTAAATTTAATGAAATCATCATTTCCTTTGGATTAAAAGAAAACATCGTTGATCGGTGTATATATCTCAATGTCAGTGGGAGCAAAAGTACTTTTCTGATTTTGTATGCTGATAACATTTTGTTTGCTACTAATGACATTGGTCTGCCTCATGACACTAAACAATTTTTCTACAAGAACTTCGAAATGAAAGATATCGGTGAATCATTTGATGTGATTGGAATTGAAATATTCAGTGATAGATCACAAGGATTATTAAGGTTGTCCTAAAAAACATATATTAATACGGTTCTAGAGAAACAAAAAAAATGGAAAAATGCTCGCAAAGTGTTGTCCCAATTTAGAAAGGAGATGTCTTATGCTGTGCCAAAAGAATGAATTGGAACACACACAAATTCATAACATTCCTTATGCATCTGTTGTGGGAAGCTTGATGTATGCTAAGACTTGTATAGGGCTAGACATTAGTTCTGTTGTGGGACTATTGGCACTGTTGGCAGATATCAAAGCAACCTCAGAATGGAACATTGGAAATATGAAAAGAAAGTATTGAGATATCTCCAAGTAACAAAGGATCGTATGCTCACTTACAAGAGATTTGATTATCTCGAATTGATTGGAAACTTACACTCAGATTATTCAGGATGTATGGATACAAAAAAATCCACATTTGGTTATTTGTTCATTATGGCTGTAGGAGCCATCTCATGGACGAGTGTTAAACAGTCTATCGTCACTGCTAGCACTATGGAGGCTGAGTTTGTGGCATGTATGGAGGCCCCTAAGAATGGTTCGTGGATGCAAAAGTTTATTTCAGGGCTCAAAATTGTCGAGAAGCATAACCGAGCCACTGAAATGTTATTGTGATAATGTTACAGCAATCTTATTATCTAATGCCAACAAGTATTCCAAAGGTGCTAAACATATGGAATTGAAATACCTTGTCATTAAAGAAGAAGTTCAGAAACAAAGAGTGTCAATTGAGCACATTAGCCCTAACCTTACGATCATTGATCCTTTAACAAAAGGATTAAACCCAAAAACGTTCGGTGAACATGTTGAAAGGATAGGTATTACTGAATTGAGATTTGACTCTTTATGTATATGACACCATGAGCTCTTTTACGTATTGTTTTGATTCCGGTTGATCAAATTGTATATACATGAATGATGATGTGATTGACAACAGGACATGTCTTTAGATAAGACATTATTGTCGGACCATTATTGTTTATTTCCTATTACAGGTCATGTTAAGTATAAAACTAGTATTCTGATACATGGAAGGAAGTATATCCTAATTTATGATGTGGAACCTCTATTATCCATATTAGTTTTTTTTGCTTAATAATGATTTTACGATAAACCAATCCAAGTAAGGATTTGGCATTATTTTTATAGTAACACATTGCCAAGAGGGAGAATGTTGGAATATTTTATTCCATTAAGAGTACCGCATGCCCAACACTAATAATGGGCCCCACAAATTCTATTAGCTTTAGGAAACCCACTCTGATAGAAAGTGGCAATTAAGGTTTTGAACATCCATTTAAGTTGGTCCTCTCTCCGTCCCGGTACGCATGTATGTTCCTCTCCATCTCGGTGCGTACGTATGTTCCTCTCCATCAGGAAGTCGGTTAGTTGGGCGCAAACGACACTATAAAAATTCTACCAATGCGCAAGTGCACATTTCGCACCAAGTAATACTAGACAGGTCCAGATCGATATCGTGAGGACTACACCCACGCGCAAGTGCATAACCCTTTCTCGAGGCGCTACGACCATTCCCCCCTCCTTTGCATGATTTTTCTCTCGAGGTCATAGGTCTAAATCTACGGCCCTTGTAGCTCGCCTAAAGCGACCACGTGTGTCCGGACGCTTCTCTCGAAGTCCACCAGCTCACCCCTAGCCTGCCCTTGTTGTAGTTGCCGCGATTTGTGGATGACGCGCTGAGTGGTGATATCATTTCATATTACCTCTCAGTCTCAACGAAACGATAAGATAAACATGTGGAGGTTGTCAATCTCCTCATGTTAATAGCTCCCCAACGGCCTCTCACACTAGATTAAAAACTGATTGCACTAGATTAACTTAAATAACTATAATTACATGAATCCAAACCCGATATCACATTACATCACTTACCCACTAATGAAACCTAGCTACCCATATTCTGGAATAGGGAAAAATCTCTTTCCATTGACATTGAATACACGATTGGTAGGTATAAGGAAGATAAAACAAAGGCCAAAGACTTCCCTTTTGCTCTTGAACTCCTCCTTGACCCTCATTGAATGCCCAATTTGTCTCTGCTTCACTCCTAACTCTAACTCCACCTCTGAAGTGTGGAGACATGATGCCCAATGTCTGTTTATAATGCCTATTTGTAGGGGACTGTGAAAGAATCCCCTTTTTAAGTGCCCTAAGTGATCTGACACCGCAAGGTGTAGGTCTCCTCCAATGGGGGCAGGTCTTGGTGTTGAGTGAGCACCATATGACTTCGTGGCATCTCGTTTTGTGGTCCTTTGTGTAACCAGCATTCCAGCTCTTTGTTCAGATGCAAAGGAGCTGCACATGCGAGGTCGAGCACTTCGGCGCTGACTCGACACCAAGACCTGCCTCCATTGGAGGACACCGTGCGGCACCAGATCACGTAGGCACTAGATGAATGAGAATGAGTGATCCGGCGTAGGATCCTGACACCCGGGTGCTAGATGAGCGAGGATGACTGAGGACGATCGCTCCAGCGTTGGATCCTAACGGTGAGGCGCTGCACCCAGAAAAGTTCTTCTACTTCCATCACTCCTGCACCGAGCTGGCCGCTGAGGCATTTGGCAATTAGCCATTTCCCATGGTCGCTGCCATTGTTCACACAATGCTGCATTTTCGATCGTGCGCCATGTGGCGTCAGCTACTTTGCTTCGGCATTTGTCAGTCTGATGCCATGGCTACTGCTTGGCGCCTTGTGGTGTTGCATGCATTGCTGCTCCTCTGCATAGCAGCATGGCTTCCCCTCTGATGCCATGTGGTGCCGGCCTCAGTATTGCTCCAATATGTGGTGATTTTAGCCCCAAAAAGTGCTAGTTGCCTCTTTCTCCTTCCATTTGGTCTTTAGTGAATGTGAAAACGTGAAAGTTGCCTCCTTCTCCTTGCATTTGGTCTTTAGTGAAAGTGAAACACAATCCTACAGAACACAACACCAAAAGTTAGTGAAATTGCAATACAATCATATCAAAAGTTAGCCTAAAAATGCAGTATAATTTCCAATAACCATCAGTCACGGATTCAAGTAGTCAAAAAAGCAACTTGAATGGAATCTTCCATCGAATCAATGGAACCAGGTATGGCTAATGCACACCCAGTCTGGCTGAAGGGAAGCAAATTCATCACTTGTAAAACATATTTATAAAGGTTTTCTTGTGCACTTTGACTCAATTAATATGTAAACATGAAAAGAACACTCCCGTTAAATTTATTATTTCAATTCAATCATATCAGTATAGTTTTTATGAGAAAGTGATTTTACGGGAACAATATGTCTATTTTCTTGATGATTAATGTTCCATTCCCTACTTTGCAATGTTTCTATATTCATACCCAAATAGGGCCTGACAGGAACAACTACTAAAGCCAATTCTTCATCATGCAATAGGGGAGGAAGTAAATTCACCAACTTGACTCAGAGCAGGGATTTGGTAAAAAAATACGTCTCGACATGGAAGACCCTAAGCCTGTCAAGCAAGTGCAGGTATGATTCTCAAATTTTAATCCAACAGAAGGTGAGTAGTGCTTCACAATGTTCCCTAAAGAGGAATCGTAATAAAAATAACCCTTTCCGAGGGGGTATACCACAACGCATGGATCAAGCTGAGGGAGTTCTCTTAATAAAATTTGAAGGGTAGCTTCTACCAAGGAGGGTGTTCGAGGGACTCGGCCAGCGAAAATACCAACCCGGGAATGCTGCATTCGTTACTGTCCTTCCTCAGTGCACTATCTGGATTACTCCAATTTTTGGACATTTTCAGCAAGGGAAGATATGGTGTTTTCCAAAACTGTGACTGGAATGAGGAGTTGGATAGACTGCTTTGCTTCAGTAGATAGTGGAACTGGGTTGCATGCACGGGCTGTCAGGGTGTTTTATTCCATTTCCATGATGGTTTTCATCTAAGTGTCACTCATGTGGTCATCCAAAGATGTTGAATGGGGGTGTTTTTGCGGTGTAGGAACAGGATTGTTTTCAGTCTTTGGGGCATGCGAGTTTGGACTAACCTGTCGAGTCTTCATGCAGGCTAGGTGTTTTCAATGAGCAGCTGAAAATAAACTAAGGCAGAAGTAGGAGGGAGGAGACAGCAAAGGACAGTAGTAAGGGATTTCGAGGCGGTTGAGATTGAGATGAGAGTTTGTAAGGGTGAATAAGGGAGGAGGGTTTTAGAGCTCAGAGAAGAAAAAGATGAAAACCCATAGGCCTGTAATAGCAGATAGAGGCAATGATCGAGATTCAAATGGCTATCAGGAGTGTACTCTGGGAACAACCGTAAAAATTTATTGCGATTGGACTGGGCGAAATTTGACATATTTGGTTAGGGGATTGATTAGTAGTGTAGTGAGATTTATTAATTAATGCAGATCAGGGTGAACAACCAGACTAATATTTTTTACAGGGAGAAACATGAGAATGGTCCTGAAAGATTGGGGAGCAGCTCGGGATACAAATTTATGCATGGGGAGAATCCGACGAACAAGGAGAAGGAATGATGGGTCTTAATAATTGCTTCTAGCGGCTGCAATGATCTATTTAATATTTGTCTCATGTAGCACAAATGAATACACAATCCCAGTACCATCGAACATCAGAGGGAAAGTACAGATGTCTTGCCAAACAAAGGTGGTGGAGGCCCTTCTGGTTCCAAACTTGCAGGTCTCCAATGGTAGTGCTTCTCCAGTGTGATCTCCAGTGCTAAGTTGGTGTTTAATCAATTTGTATGTCACTTCCAGGTTTTTACTATTCCCACCAAGTATACAAGCTTGATGTTGCTGTTAAGTAGATGTTTTCATTTGGAATATGAACCAGAGGAGCAAGTGGAATGAGCTTGGGTAAAGTCTTGGAGAAAGGCTGGTCAATCTATTAATTGTTCTCTGAACAAACAAACCAGTATTCCAGTTAAATCTGTTCCAGATCATACATGGCGCGCAATAAGAGGGAAGGTAAATATACAGAGGAATGTATAGATTTCAGGCTTGCATTCTTTTGACATCAGAAGGATGGAATTGTTGGAAATATGGTTTCAAAGATTGATTTATAAATATTGCCATGACTTTTGGGTGTGGGGCCCACTTCTAGATACGTTGTCATTGGACGTTCAGTACAGGGAATAATGGCCAGCACATCCCCCTGTAGAGGTAGATATAATGAGGTACATTGAATGGTTGCGTCTCTCCCACGGGTTGCGTCTCTCCCAAGGGTTGCGTCTCTCCCAAGGGGTGCATCTCTCCCAAGAGTTGCGCTCTCCCAAGGGTTGCGTCTCTCCCAAGGGTTGCGTATCTCCCAAGAGTTGTATCTCTCTGAAGTACCCATTGGAATCTATAAAATCCTCCATGGTCTTACAAGTGAGGCTAAGGCTTATTGCACACCCAGTCTGGCTGAAGGGAAGCAAGCTTATCACTTGTAAAAATATATTCGAAAAGGTTTGGTTGTGAACTACATCAATTCAATTACTATTCCAAGATGAAAGGTACGCTCCCGTTATCTTTCTTATTTCAATTCGATCATATTTGTATAATGTTTACGTAATAGGAATCTTATACATATTATATGTCTATTTTCATGATGATTATGTTATTTATTAGACCTAAAGTCTAACAAATACAAGTGATATCGCCTGCTCGTATCATGAAGATAGATTTTTAGTATTTACATTTTTCTGGATTTTTCGGATTTTTTCGGATTTTTAGCTATTTATTTGAATATAATTAGCTATTAGTTTTTGAAGTATTTTCTGCCCTTGCAGACGGGCTAAAACTAATGCGCGCTGGGCTTAATGTCGCGTGGATTTGGTGCGCGGGCAAGCGATCGTGCTGGCCTGCCTTGTTGTAGGCCTGTCTAAAGCGCGGGCCTGCTCATGAACAGGTCTGCCATCGTGCGGGCCTCCCTTTTGGCGGGCCAGCTTTTGCTCGGGCTTATTGGTATGAGATGCTGCAGTCTGTGGGCTGCAAGCTGCGGGCTGGATTGTGAGCCGCAGTGGACCGCATGGTTTTGTGCGGTTCGGGCCAGTAATGACCCAGAAATATGATCTGGACCAGGTTTTACATATATATTGGGCCAGAATGTGTTTTCAAGTGCTTTTTGATTCCGAATTTCATTTAATTTTTTAAAATGCTTTATTAGTGATTTTATTGCATTACTTTAATTGTATTTATGTATTTAAATATGAAAATTAATTTAATTATATGATTTGCAAAATCCCCAAAGGGTAATGCGAATTGTATTTTTAAATTAATTTTGTGTGTTAATTCATAATAATTTGCATTAATTGTTATACTGATTTTATTATATAATGAGCAAAATCCCCAAAGGGTAATGCAAGTTGTATAATTAATTAGTATATTACAAATTAATTTATATGAATCCCCAAAGGGTAAGTATAAATTAATTTGTTTGTTTGTGTGTGATGTTTCTGTTTGTTTGTATGTGATGGTACTGTTTGTTATCCGTTGAATGATTTGCCTAGTATCTCTCATAAATCTCCAAAGAGTAAGTGGGAGTGCTAGATGATTAAATGATTTGCCTAGTATCTCTCATGAATCCCCAAAGGGTAAGTGGGAGTACTAGATGATTGAGCATAATGTATTATTATGTGTGTTCTCCCAAAATATTGAAATATTTCCTGGATAACAGGAACATCAAGTAGTGGACATTCGTTTGCTAAGTCCTTGAAGAAAACCGTACTTGATGGAACAAATTATGTGAACTGGTCACAAAGGGTTGAATTGATGTTACGAGGCTATAGATTTGATAGAATTATTAAAGTGGATACTCCTCCTCAGAGACCTTCTCGAGTGAACTACCCCAACAATCTGAAACAATATAAGAAGGACCTTAGGAAATTCAAACAATGGGATGATGCGAACGAAATTTCTAGGTCACATATTCTTGATTCACTTAGTGAAAGTCTTTTGATGACTTATTTTCATGTCCCTACTGCAAAAGAGATTCTGGACCAGCTTGAGGCTAAATATGGAAAGAAATCGTCTACTCACATCAATAATTTATGGATAAAATTTACTCGTGCCAAGTGTGAGGAAAACGCTGATGTGAGAAAGTATGTAAATGACATGCTTGCTATGGCAGATGAGTTACAGTATCATAGTAGAGCAATGGATGAAGAAACTAAGGTGGTCACCATTGTAAACTCTTTACCAAAATCTTTGAAATATATTCAAGATTTTTACTCTCTGTCAAAGACAAAGTGGACAATTTTGAATTGGTGAATAACATCGATAACCAGTCTGAGAGACACAATTCAGGTATTAATCTGGATAAACCCTCACCTAGTGCCAATATAGTTTTGAAGCCGAAGAAGAAGAATTTTAAGAAGAAGGAAAGAAATTTTCAGTTTCAAAACTTCAAGGACAAAAAGGTCAATGAACAGAAAATTGAAGTACACGCAAATCAACGTGTATGTTTTTTCTGTAACAAGCCAGGGCATATTAGGAAATATTGCAGAGCCTTAAAAGAGATGCAGGAAGGGCAACAAAGGAAAACGAGTAAGTCCTTATATTTTGAAACTTGCACTATTTATATACAACATTTTAGTTGGTGGGCTGATTCTGGTGCAACTGTTCATGTATCAAATGAGTTGCAGGGTTTCAAGGAACTAAGAAAAATTGATGAAGGTGCAAGTTTTATTTACATGGGGAACGATGAAAAAGCCGTTGTGGAAGGCGTAGGGACATACCTACTAAAGCTTGCTGATAATAAATTTTTTGAATTAGAAGATTGTCTTTATGCTCCTTCTATGAGGAGAAGTCTATTATCTGTATCTTGTCTTGAGAAACTTGGATTTACCTTTTATTTTGGAAATGGAAAGTTTCTTATGTTGCAAGATGACACAGTTATTTTGAGAGGTTTTCGGAATTCTGATTTATATCAATTGCAACTTAGTGGAAATATGGTGTTTAATATTTCTACTTCTTCGGATATAAAGGAGAATGAATTATATTTGTGGCATCTACGATTAGGGCATATAAACAAGGATAGGATATTTAAACTTGTGACTCAAGGATTATTACAGAATTTGTCGCAGAAAGATTTTCCTACATGTGAATGTTGTATTTATGGAAAAATGACAAAAATGCCCTTTCCATCCAAAGGCTTAAGGAGTTCTCATATTTTAGAGATTATTCACTCGGATATATGTGGACCTATGAATGTGAATACTCGAAATGCTCATTCATATTTTATCACATTTATTGATGATTTTTCAAGATATGGAAGAGTATATTTACTTCGAAGGAAAAATGAAGCCTTAGATTATTTCAAGACATTTAAATTGGAAGTAGAAAATGCCACAGGAAAGAAAATCAAAACTTTGCATTCTGACAGAGGTGGAGTATTGTTCAGAGTTATTCTCAGAATTTTGCATGTCTAATGGGATTATCCATATGTTTAGTATGCCTTATTCACCTGAGCAGAACGGTGTAGCTGAAAGGAGAAATCGAACTTTACTGGAGATGGTTCGATCTATGATGGCACTTGTAAATTTGCCAACATCTTTTTGGGGCGAAGCACTATTAACTGCTACCTATGTTTTAAACAGAGTGCCTTCAAAGTCAGTTGAGACAACACCGTATGAGGTATGGTCAGGAAAAACTCCTAGTCTTAACCATTTTAGAGTCTGGGGATGTGTTGGTCATGTATTAAATCCTGATCCTAAAGATAAATTGAAGGCTAAGACTAGACGGTGTTTATTCGTTGGGTATTCTGAAAATTCCAAAGGATATAGGTTATATGATCCCAAGGAGAAAGTAATTATTGAAAGTAGACATGTAAAATTCATTGAGGATAGATTTGACTGTGATGAAGATCTAGGTACAAAGTCTCACTTGGAAGAAATTGTGGACATGTCCTCCTCTGAAGCTCCTACTAATGAAGAGGTTTCCACTCAAACGGATATTCGAAGAAGTGCAAGAGATAGAAAACCTAGTCAGCTTATATCGTCTTCTGATTTTTATACATATGCTGGAGAAACTTATGAAAGAATAAGGTTGAATGAAGATGCTACTGATCCTGCCACTTATGAACAAGCAGTCATTGATGTGGACTCCGATAAATGGCAGTTGGCAATGAAAGAAGAGATGGACTCCATGTATAAAAATAAAGTTTGGAAACTTGTTAATCATCCTGTATCTGTTAAGCCCATTAAGTGCAAGTGGATTTTTACAAGAAAGAGAAATTCTGAAGGTAAAGTTGAAAGATTCAAGGCTCGTCTTGTTGCCAAGGGTTTTACTCAACAAGATGGGATCGATTATGATGAAACGTTCTCTCCTGTTGCACGTGATACAGTCTATCTGAACTCTCTTGTCCTTAGTCGCATATTATGACTACGAGTTGTTCCGGATGGATGTTAAAACTGCTTTCCTAAATGGAGAATTAGATGAGGAAATTTATATGGAACAACCTCGTGGGTTTATTAGTACTGGAACTGAATCGAAGTGTGTAAATTGAAAAATCCATTTACGGTTTGAAACAAGCCTCAAGACAATGGAATATCAAATTCACTAAAGCGGTCAAGGAGTATGGATTCACTCAAAATTCAGAAGATCATTGTGTTTATATTAAAATAGTGGGAGATCGCATTGCTTTTCTTACTTTGTACGTAGATGATATTTTATTAGCTGGGAATGATATTCAAATACTCCAAGGTATAAAGACATGGTTATTTCAGACGTTTGAAATGAAAGACCTTGGAGAAGCTTCTTATATTCTCGGTATTAAAATTCTACGGGACAGGGCTTTGCGAAAATTGAGTTTATCTCAAGAAAAGTATATAGACACTCTTCTGGATCGGTTTCATATGTCCAACTGTATTCAAGGTAAAGTATCCTATGATAGCACTAAAAAGATGAGTCAGGTGGATTGTCCTTCTAAACTCAAAGATAAGTTGGACGAATCGAAATATCCATATGCTTCTGCTGTAGGGAGTTTTATGTATGCTCTTATGTGTACAAGACCTGATCTAGCTTATGCTGTTGGGGTTCTTAGCCGGTTTCAGGCTAATCCAGGTTTCACTCATTGGGAAGGAGTTAAATGGGTAATGCGCTATCTTCAACAAACTAAGTCATATGCTTTGACGTATCAGGCGGACACGTTGGAATTAATTGGTTATTCTGACTCTGATTATCAAGGATGCCTTGATACCCGCAAGTCTACCTCTGGCTTTATCTTTATGTTTGGCGGAGGTGCCATTTCATGGAAAAGTAAGAAGCAAGACTGTGTAGCGCAATCAACCATGGAAGCAGAATATGTAGCTATGAACTTGGCTACAAGGGAGGCTGTCTATATTCGCAAATTCTTGCGGAGTCTTCTAGTGGTAGACTGTGTGGAGCGACCTATCCCTCTCTTTTGTGACAACGCATCTGCTATTGCTATTACAAAAGATCCTAGGAGTCACTCCAAGGCTAAGCATATTGAAGGGAAATACCACTATATTAGAGACATGCTGAGGAAGGAGGAAGTTGTTGTTCTTAAAATAGCCTCTCAGAACAACTTAGCTGATCCACTAACTAAGTGTCTTCCCGTGACTAGTTTCACTGTCCATGTGGGGAACATGGGTTTAATTTATTTGTAATTATGAGACCAAGTGGGAGAACATTGTATTGTATGAGTTTTGTATGAACTATGGTCTCATTGATTTGTAATGTCATGACATTGTATTTTATATTCCATGGAATGAAATGACAAATTTGAATGAATGCATATGCTTTTGTGTAATTATATGAGTACTCATGGTGTGCCTTGAGATTCAGCTTCCCTATTAGGTATATACTTGTACGTATATACATGATGGGTCTCAATAGGGAGTGACGGTTGAGTCTCTAAATTGTCCAGGCCAATGGGACTGCGTAGGCACAGTTTCCTTTACGGCTAATACTCATGCTGGTATAGAGCTTTACCCCGAGCTCCTCATGGTACTGAGTATGCTATGGACGGTGGAATGCCTTGATGTCCAACTTTCCTATTAGGTATATACTTGTACGTATATACGGAAGGGTCTCAATAGGAAGATAGGGTTGGATGTCTAAATTGATTCAGGCCTATGGTACTGCTTAGGCACAGTTACCTTAGTGGTTAATACTCGAACTGGTACAAAACTTTACCCTGAGTTCAGGTCCGAGTATGCTATGAATGGAGACCGCTGAACTTGACAAGTATGGATTTGGTTTATTCCCAGCCTTAGATTTCTGAGATGTACATTGTGTAGGCCCGGGTTAACTACACTTGTATGTTAAAGTATTTGAGGTAATGCCCATGGTCGTGGTATGGTTTTATGTGTCAAAATTTTTTTCAAAAATTTTTTGAAAATCGGAATTTTATAAAAATGGATTTGAAACCAAGTGGAAGTTTGTTGGAAATATGGTTTCAAAGATTGATTTATAAATATTGCCATGACTTTTGGGTGTGGGGCCCACTTCTAGATACGTTGTCATTGGACGCTTCAGTACAGGGAATAATGGCCAGCACATCCCCACAGAGAGGTAGATATAATGAGGTACATTGAATGGTTGCGTCTCTCCCACGGGTTGCGCCTCCCAAGGGTTGCGTCTCTCCCAAGGGGTGCATCTCTCCCAAGAGTTGCGTCTCTCCCAAGGGTTGCGTCTCTCCCAAGGGTTGCGTCTCTCCCAAGAGTTGTATCTCTCTGAAGTACCCATTGGAATCTATAAAATCCTCCATGGTCTTACAAGTGAGGCTAAGGCTTATTGCACACCCAGTCTGGCTGAAGGGAAGCAAGCTTATCACTTGTAAAAATATATTCGAAAAGGTTTGGTTGTGAACTACATCAATTCAATTACTATTCCAAGATGAAAGGTACGCTCCCGTTATCTTTCTTATTTCAATTCGATCATATTTGTATAATGTTTACGTAATAGGAATCTTATACATATTATATGTCTATTTTCATGATGATTATGTTATTTATTAGACCTAAAGTCTAACAGGAATAACTTCGGTAACAGATGAATCAGATCCGACAGATCTGGATTTTATGTATTTCAGGTTCTCAAATAAATTCAATATCTAAGGCTGGGAGGTGATTAATGCACAAGGGTTGAGTAGTAAATGGTCCATTCATCTGCTGCACTCCTTTACTGCTCTTGCCACATGAAACGACTGTTTTCATCTTTTTTACTACTGCTGAATAGACTGTTTTCATAGGCTAGATAAATTTCAGACTTGAAGGCTCGATGTATTGGAGTCCATACCTTTGTTCTTGTTCCTAAAGTGTGGAGGTAGCAGAGGAATACTTTGATTCATATATTCCCATATGAAAATATTTCTAACGCTTGATTTGCTCCCAACATAACGCAGGTTACAGTCATAAATATTTCGCCTCCTGTCCCCTAAAATAAATTCCCTTAGTCCCTAACTCCCGCCCCCGAAAAAACATTTTCTCTCTCTTACCACGACCGAGATTCTCCGGCGTTCCCATGGCCAAGCATCTTCAGAGTTCCCATGGCCAAACTACTTCGGAATTCCAGTAGTCGAGCTTTTCTGGTGTTTCAGCGACCTTTCAATCTCTCTGATGGAAGCCTCTTCCCTCACTCTTGGTTTCCTGTGACCGAGATTCCCGGCCTCTCTGCTGGTGTTCCCCGAATCGAACGAGTTTCCGTGGCAATGTGCTTTGAAGTGACGACCTTTCTTGCTGCAAGCTTCTCTGGCTTCACCATGTCTCCAGGCGACGATCTTCTCCAGCAACCTTGGTAAAGGTTAATTCAATAGGTTTTCAATATCTTTAGAATTCAATTTTTTCAATCTTGAAATTCAATAGGGTTTCAATTTCCCCTTCTCTACGATTTCTGTATAATTACATATTTAGTCAGGGTTTTCCTTTAGTCTTTGGAATTCAAATTTTCCTTTCTTGAGATAGTAAACCCCTTCTTTTACTCTTTGATAAGTTTTCTTCTTGTATTTTTATTTATATTTGTTCCAAATGAAGTAAATTATTCATGCTCTCGGTTGAATACCTGATTGTATATTAGTAATCGTCTGTTATGCATACATGTGTGTCACGATTTTTCTGGAATTTCAGATTGATGAAGATTTGAATAAATACAAATATTCAGATTAATTTTATACTTAAATCGGATTTATTTTCTGCTCTAAAACTTAATTGTGTAGATGTTTAATTATAATTGTATATTTCATGCTTAATTAGTTAATTCTTAGTTTTTTATTCAGTCTAAAATTCAATAGGGTTTAATTATTACTTTTCATATCATTTCTGAAAAAATTGATAAATGAATTAGATTTATTTATAGATAGATTTTGTAGTTGAAGATATTGTAAAATTAGGACAGGTTATTTGCTTGAATATTTAAATTTGTAAGAAAGAAGCTGATTGGCTGAAAATTGAAACAGATTTTGAATCAGATTACGTTGTTGTGGAATTGTAGTTATATTCTGGATTGAAATTATATCCTATAATAAATTGGACTGTTTGCAGCTCTATCGATTTTTGGAACGTACCTCAGGTATGTTTGTTGTTCCAACCCTTTATTTATTCAACTCTAGCATAACAAGTATTTTATTCAAAGGACCCCATTGACCCATATTGGAGTGTTGTCTATAGTTGGATACCCAGGAACACCTACAACATCCCCATAGTTAAGGCCAACGTAAAGGCTGAAGATGATGAAGACTTGTTGTTGGCACAAGATCCGGGAGTCGTAGACGTGACAGAGTTCAACCATGAGGATGATGTTTTGTGGGTGCGTAGTGACCTGGGTCCAAAACTAAGGGTTAATAGTGCGGACCTGAATATAACATAATGTAGGTTTAGATGATTTATCTTTGTAAATGTGTTGTATGTAATAGTTAATTTTATTTTTCCTCGCCACACTGATGACCTCATTCCTTTTATTTTGCAAGATAATTATTCCGCCTAAAGGAGTAATCGTTCCATCAGCACCCACTATATCTGGAAGGCTAAAACGTCAACAGCCTGTTCCATCAGCCTCGGCTCCATCAGCCCCGGATACATCAGCCCCAGCTACATCAGCCTAGTTTCCATATCTTCCCATTCCATGTGCCTTTGCTCTATCAGCCCTTGTTACATCAACTCCCGCACCATCAACCATTTTTTCAACGCCCTTCGAATCATCAGACTTTGTAGCTGATCTGATTTAGATTATTAAATTTTAGGTTATTTAATTAGAGATGAATATATGCGTAAAAATTTTAGTTAAATTAATTTTTGTAGCTTAATGCAATGTATGTTTTGTGTGACCTAACATACATTTTGGTAGGCCCAATCCCAATGGAAGACATGGAAACATAGCCCCGATTGGTTGGAGAAAGAAGCCGTTGTTGGCATGGAGTCGCAACCACAAGAACCATGTGTGAAGCAGAAGGTGAGAGCTTCTTCGTTTCTGCCAGAGGGTACGTGGATGATCGCAATAAAAGAGGGGCAGATGACTTCTACGAAGTAATTTAATTTCAATGATATATCTCATGGGAACAAATGTTTGGGCAGAACAATATTTCCCGTTACATCTCCAGTGGCGCAACTTTCCAATTTTTTTTTATGGTGATATATATTAACCAAATCATTTTTTGCAGGAAAAGTACAAATTTTTTTCATGAGAAGAATCAACTGGTGAGTGAAAAAGTAGCCATGACCACAATCAAATCAGTCATAAGATCATACAATACAACTGTACGTTATAAGAAGGCACACTATGACGGCAAGACACCAGATCAGCTTGTAGACTGTCCCATCTCGCATATGAGTCTTGAGAATTGGAAAGCACTCGTTAAATATTGGGATTATGTAATTGCAAAAGAAATTGATGGAAACAATAAAGGGAATGAAAAGCTTATAAAGACTACACACACTTGGGACTAAGTCATTCAGTCGTGTTTTAGAAGAAGAGGTACTTATATGTTTTTAATATTTTTCTTGTCGTTCATTTTCCATTTTCAAGCTTAGTGAAATACTTATAATGTCCCTTTAATTTATTTACAGCGTAAAGCCCAAGGCAACAACTACTCCTTAAGAGCTTACCGCAAGGCACACCAGAAGAAGGATGGAACATATCCACACGAAGGAACAATATCACTGTGTATATCAAATTCCTTACAACTGATATTCAAACCAGATAAATGTTTAAATCATTTTTTTTATTATTATGTATGAGAAGGTTCACCGATGTGCCACTGAATAACAAGTCGAGACCTCCAAGGACCCCAAAGACGTGGCATCAGTTCTGGATAAGATCTTTGGTGGTTATGAGAAAGGGGTAACTGGTGCGAAGTCGAGATCTCCAGCACACCTAATATTTACTCCAAGAAAATAATTTGAAAACGAAAGACAAGATCAGAAGTTAATGAGAGAGGAGATGTAGCTCAGGAGGCAACAACTGCTAGAGTTGACACAGTGGCGATCCACTGTTCAGTCATCTCCAGGTTAAAATTATTTTCAAATTCTAATTTGGTTAAAATATTAAATCTATTACAATAATGTCATTTAACTTATGTTAATGTCCAGGACCTTCAAACCAACATGAGAGCGAGGACCCACGTGGCTGATTTTTCATCTTTGTTATTTATTTTGATTTTCGTTGGACAACTTACAACTGTGGTGTAATATTTTGTAACACTTGTTTTGCCAGTTAATTACAGATATTATGATGTAGCTTGAATTATATTAAAGTCTCAAAAATATTAAAGAAAATACTTATATCGTGGTTGAAACCGCCTGCACAAATCGACTGTTAATACTGTTCCCCCAGCGGTTTAAACCGCTACTCGAGGAGGCTTCCTCCGGCGGATTCATTTTGGCCGGTGGAGGTAGTCTTCCACAGGTGGAGGTGGCTTCCATCATCAGTGAACAATTGGCCAGCAGAGGATTCTTCCGCCAGTGGTTTCTATGTCACCAGCAAAGGAGGCTTCTACCGGAGGTTTGCCGCCTGCATCGATCCTACTCCCACCGCTGACAATCACAATCACCAGCCGAGTAAACAATGGCACGACAGTCATTTCCATCGGGGGAGACTTTCCACGGCACTCCTTCCCACCAAAGATGATTTATCTTCCAGCGGAAGTTCAACCGAGGGGTTTTTTTTGGATCCAACGATAGATTTTTAGCACCAGTGGAGACTGTTTACTTGTGGAAGAGAACTTGTGGGAAGTGGCATGTCGAATGATAAATAAACTCCGGTGGGACAGAAAAATTACCTAAGAAAGGCTTTTTAATATGGCAATTAATACTCAATATATTTCGGCTGCGCGTGTTTAGCTAGTGTAAAAGACAGATGTACATCCTGACTCATTCTCCTCTTATCTTCTCTTCTTATCCAATCAGTTACCGTTCCTCCTATTTCTTCTCCTAATATTTCTTCACCTCGATCGTTCAGATCCAACAATCATGGATACTGTAAAAACTATATATGAATACTACAGAATAATATTGAATGCCCATCAAAGACTTTCCTTATTTTCATGGTATTAGTGGCATAGCACATTCACACAATCCTCATAATTTCCTTTTTACTTTCCACGACTCTTCAATGGCAGGCTCTTCATCTTCTTTCCACCATGATTAAGTGGAACCCACCCCACTTCCAATTGTTAAGAGTATCTCGCAAGAGATATCTCAAACACTTAATATCACCAATTTCCTCTTATACAAAATGCAGGTCTTCCTGCTCATGGACTCAAAAACTATTGGGCTTCATCAATGGCAGCTTCCCCAAACCTGTTTCTTCGTCAGATCACATAGCCAATTGGAAATGCTTGGACCAGATGGTTCTGACCTGGCTATTCACTTCCCTCTCTAATGTTGTACTCTCTCAGGTCGTTGACATGGAGATGACACATGAAGTCTGGCTGGCACTTCTAGAGACGTATGGGACAGTTAATCGGTCTTGTATTTAGCAATCAAAAACATACCTCCACAGTCACCAGTGCTTGCAAATGAAGGAAAACCGGTTAACAAAGATGACCTGCTCCTCTGGATGGTTCGAGGCCTTGGGTCTGTGTATGATCATGTTGTCGCCAACATCAAATCTCAGTCAGATCCATATTTCACCTCAGTCTCATGTATACTTTAGGACCATGACAGCTCCCTACTGCCGCTTCCACCGCTCAAGCTCTAGCTGTGGTATCTTTGCAATCCTACTCCCGAAACAACTCTTCGGCACAGCCTTCCGATTCCTCAAGCCGACATTTGGCGAACCGTAGATGGCCTGCCCGCTCCAGGAGACGTGGCCACTCTCAGCCTTCCTCTAACACGAACTCATATTTGTTAGATTTAGTGAAGGAAGATAGAAGATGAGAGAAAATTGAAGAGATAGGAAGAAGGGGAAGAGAGAAGGAGAGAAAGAGGCCGTAAGGTCCTTATGACCTACAACCCAAAAATGTGTATTAATATAATCCGAAAATTAAAAATTATAATGGTGTCATTCATGGCTTGAAGAGCAAGTAAACAAAACAATAAACAAATAACAACTAACTAATGTTTAGTTATATTACTAAACTACCCCTGACTCTTAACACTCCCCATTAAGCTGGAGCATAGATATCATGAAGGCCCAGCTTCGAGACAAGATATTCAAATTCCTTCCATCCAAGACCTTTAGTGAGTATATAAGCCAATTGGTCTTTAGTGTTAAGTCGTAGAGTGTTCACGAATCCCAAGGCAGCAGTAGTAGCAGTAGCATGGAGAGGGTTTTATGAACCCATTAGCAACAAAATAACACCTTCTCAAAGCGGCACCAAATGTGTAGCTCATTTAAACAGCAGTTCTAGTGATCACCTTTGCATATGTACCACGTTGACATCCAAATCTTTCTCCAAAGTAGGAAATTCAAACCAGAAAAATTTGCTGACATAAGCCACAAGTATGATGATGTCAGCACAACACAAATCAGAAAAAACACACCTTTATACTTCTAAAACCCTGGAGAAGCCTCTAACGCCTAGAAAGCACCTTTCACAGGCTTTGGTGAGCTAAACCAGCACCTTTCACAGGCTTTGGTGAGCTAAACCAGTCTGGCACAATTACCAAGGCTATAAAATTTGAGTCTTTCCACTCAGCAGAGGCAGCAGTTGATGCAAGACGAGTCCAACGACTCAGCAAGATGACGAGTCCAAAACTCAGCAAGATGAGTCCAACGACTCAGCAAAGATGCGAATCCAATGACTTAGCAATACAAGTCCAACCACTCAAAGCAAGACAAGTCCAATGATCGAGCAATACGAGTCCAACGACTCAGCAGATGCGAATCCAACGACTCAAAAATACAATTCCAATGAGTCAACGATGACGAGTCTAACGACTCAGCGATGCGAGTTCAATGACTCAGCGGAGCAAAAAACCCTTTTTAGGCGCAGTAGGTTGTACATCTACTACCTACAAATGAATTTAGATCATTCGTCTTCCGACAATGGCAAAAGAAAGAGAAATATTGAACCTTAAGTTTTCGACCGGACAACAGATAACGTCAGCAACACCACCACAAATACCAGCACAAGCTAGAGTTCAGAAATACGAGAAAACCTTTTCTAATTCGAAAAAACCTCTCTTGGCACGGTTCCAGAGGCCATGTAAAAACACGATATTTAGGTACCTGGAAGCTCTTAAACACGTTCAGAACTACCTGAGACTAGAAGTGGTAGATTTTCTCAGCTCAAAGATAGGTTTTTGATTCAGCACAAATCCCTAGGCATAGTAAAAATTCAAATTTTTACCTGCAGTAGTAGCAGCAGTCGCAGATACAGGTTCCTGTTAATCCAACTGCAGCAAAGGAATTCCCTTTAGGAATAAACTTGTATGCGCAACACTTCAATCAGCAGTATAAGCCATTATCAAAGGAGAATGACAGAAGGACACAGAAAAGAGAGAAACTTTAAGGATCGCCCAGAATCTAAGACCTTTCTAAACCTTCTAATTAACAATGAAGATTGGTATTTGGATTCTGCGACAATGCATAACATCACTTTTGACGAAAGTAATGTAACTGGTAAAACACCTTACTCTTTGTACGATTCAATCATAGTTGGGAATGGTCGTCACCTTCCTATTACTCATTCTGGTTATTCAGTATTACCATTATCAAACGATGCCAATATTAATAGTATTGTACTCTTGGTTCCTCTTATTACCAAGATATTACTATTTGTTTCGCATCTGACCACATATTATAATTGGGCCTTCACTTTTTCATCCACTGGATCTTTTATACGTGACTTGCAAAGCAAATCAATTTGATAATCCACAAAGGACCAATTAGAGGGGGTCTCTATCCTCTTGCTGGTGAAAATAAAGTTATCCTCTCCGCCAATAAATGCGATCAGGATATTTAGCATCATCGACCTAGGTGTCGACCATCTTAGAAGACAGCAACTCTTGGCACCTCTTCTTCATACCACATTTCCATAACAGAGAATGCATCCTTGCTCCGATTGCTAGCATGGAAAAAGCCATCACTCCCATTTTAAAAACAGAAAAAACGCATTTTATTGGATGACTTTACACTTATTTTCTGGTTATTTCCAATAAAACGCAAGTCAGACTTTTTTCTGTATTTAAAGATTTTATACCAATGGCTGATACACTATGTAACGCCAATTTAAAATCTGTTCAATCAGATGGGGAAGCCAATTCATCTCATTCGCTACAGCTTCTTTTTTCGTAAACAAGGAATTTAACAAGCACCAACATCTTGGTAAAACCAGCCTCACCATGCTCTCTCAAGCTAAAGTTGCTTGTATTCCGCTGGTCTTACTCATTCAACACAGCCATCTATTTAATTAACCGACTATCGATCCCAGTTTTCTCTTGTGGCACACCCTATTATCCGTTTTTTCAGACAACTCCTGTCTGATGATCTCTGGCCTTTTGGGTGTTTCCATTACCCCTGTCTTAGGCTTTGGCCTAAGGAAACTTCAATTCCGAATCTGCCAATGCAGATTTCTCGGCTACAGTGGCAGACACAAAGGATATTTGTGCCTCGATCTTCTACAACATCGTATCTTGACGTTAACACCTGTCGTCGAACGTCTTCGACGAATCTCGTTTTCCTGGTCTGCTGCATCCAGTCTCATGCTGTCCGTAGGTCTGTTCCGGTAGATCTCAAAAATTCGAGAGACCCCATTTCTCTTGCCGCACAACCGCCGGCCAGCTGCCATTGCTCTCTGCAGCTATTGCTCCTGCCTAATCAATAATCTCCTCCCTCTCTAGTTGCATCACCGCCTTCTGGTTCTCATCGACTCGCTCCATCTCCTAATTCACGTTCGTCCAAGTCCCACGTCCCCCGCTTCCGGCCGATTGAAGTCACGTCTCCCTTCGCCGACAGAGGGGTCGAGCAGCACCATAGTCTAATTCCAGAAACCAGTCAAACACTGGCTCCCGCACGCGGCCGCCTTACTGCAAAATGACGCGCCCCTCTTCATACACACCTCAGAAGGCGACTATTCCTTCTCCTGCTGCAGCCGGCAATTTGCCCGCCTCCAGAATATAGCCTTCCTTCCAGTTTTGCCAACCCCGCTCTTGCCTGCCATCTACTCTGACGCCGAGGTATGCATCTCCGTCTCAATCTCTGCAACCCACGGCTTCCGCTCTGCCCATCTAGCCTACGCCCATGCGTTCTACGGCTCCGTCGCAGAATAAGTCTTCTTCGCTCTCGATCGTATGCTTCTGCCCTGCTCTGATTTTAACTCCACCTAAAGAACTTCACACAACCATATATCCATAACGCCGTCCCACTCCAGACAAATTACACTCACCTCAATCAGATGGACATATTCCATTTGGGCATGCCTTAACCAACTCCTATATAAACCATCTAATACCATACGGGCCCGCCAAAATTACAATCAACTTCGGCAGAAATAGCTCCTCCTCAGTCCATATGATAACTCATACAATGATTGGCACGTGTAGTTAAGAAATTTTACTTTCCATATCCTTTGGCCGACTGTTTTACTAGTTCCATATCCGCTCTTCCTTGATAATACTGCAGTCAAATATCCACGATAGCAGGCCACTATGGGCGGAATAATTCTTTTCCCTTCTTAAAAATCACACATGGGACTTGATCCTAGCCACTCCATCTACGAATATCATCGGCTGTAAATAGGTGTATCGCATTAAAAAACAATCATATGACACAATTGAGTGATGTAACGTCCGTCTAGTCGCTAAAAGAATTCATTAACAGCCGGGTCACATATGACACTTCATTTTGCCCCTTGGTCAAACCACCCACTCACTGCGAAAAAAACAGCCTTTCCGCCGGTAAAGGCCCAAAAACCGCACGTAAACAACTTACCAGCGAAAAAATTATCGCCGGTAAACGGAGCGACGGTAATGTCGTACCAGCGGTCATAAAGCTCTTAAAAAACGCCGGTAATTTACCGGTGGTCTAAACCGCCGGAATAAAATATGTATAAAGTACCGGCAAAAAACAAAACCGCGGGAATTTTTTTTCGTCGGCCCTATACCGGCAGTTCTAAAACCGCCGGTAAATAATATTAATTTGTCACCGGCGGGTCTATCTAACGGCCGGTGGATATTCTTTTTTGATTACCTGCGGATTTTGTGACCGCCGGTGATTTCTATAATATGTTTCCGGCGGTCGAATAACCGCCGGAAAATATCGTTAAATTTTAAAAAAATTAGTTTTTTATGATATTTTTCCGTGTTTGTTTGCCTCATCACTCATTACAGATCCTGTTTCATTCATTCCACTAATACAAAAATTTAAATGACTAAAGCTGCACAAATTAATCTATTAAAAATAAATAATACTTTGCATAAAAGTTAATGGTTACTTAAAGAACGATAACATAATTGAACTTAACTACACTGAGTAATGTATCATTACAAGGAAAGAATATCAAAGGAAATTGTTACTCAACCATTCCATCCTCTTAAGTCCCCAACTCAATGCTCTCCATCAGGATTGGCATTTTCATTATCATCGCTTGCATTAATAAATTAAAAAATTAATTAATATTTATTTGAAAATAACGATCATCACCCGCCATAATTAGTTAATAACAAAGGTGTAACATAACACGAGTTTGATGTTGATGTGATTGCGTCAAAATGGCGATTTGCTCTTTCATAATCGCCAACTCCCTCTATGTGGCAGCCTCTTTGTTCTTCAACTCCGTCACTTCCTCCCTCAGTGATGCAGCTTCTTGAATGAACGCTGACCTGCACGCCCGACCTGCCCGATCATGTACATAACCATGGCCAAAACCTCTCTCGTATCCACCGTGATGTCCACCATGCAGATGATCCAATTCGGATCTCAAATCTTCATGGTCTCTCGATTCGTAGACCTGGCGGTGATGGCTTCTGCAGTAAATCTTCTGCAAAACACATTATAAAAATATATTAGTCTCCTATCTTATATAGTAACATCAGAATTATGTTAACTTAGAAAATTACACATTTTTCTCGTGTGGCATCCAGTAGGAAACGTCGCATCCTTTTTCCCCGTATGCCTAAACGTAACCATGAAACAGACAAAAAGAATCCCTTTGTTCCTTTTTCTATTTTCAAAAACATTAATCCATTAATAAACTGTCTTCATTTACTTATGAAAATTACAAAAATGAGAGGATGAGTATTTACCTGTTGCTCATAGTACCTAGGCAATGACCTGGTCCCGAGAGTGTGAAGGATGTTTTCCTTAGACCAATTGATCTTGTTCTTCTTCGACATTTCCTTCACTTGTTCTTTCTCCCAATAAGCCAGTAAAAGATCCCACGAATCTTGAGTAATGGTCGGGATGGGAGTAGTTGCATACTCTTCCGGGTTCCTGCCTTCAACGTAGTCTGTCCTCAAGTAGCACCCATTGTCCCTCATTAATTTTTGAAGAATGGGCTTAAGGAATTTTTTTGCCTTTGTGCTACTTAGCTATGTTGTTCCATCATCATCAACCCACTTCTACGATTGCTACAGTACAATTAAAAAGCACTGATCAAACTAGAGTGCCAATAGAGTGACATATCTATATGAAAAGAGATAATGCAATTAGCTACGTTACATACGTACCGACATTGCTTCGAACCACTGATCAAACCCGTCATGTTGGGCCCTCCACATTTTATGCAAAACAAAATACCGTTCTTGACGGCAATCGGAGCCAACCATGCGTGAGAAGTTTCCCGCTTCCTCATTGGTCATTTGACCATTTTTGAACACAACTACATGTTTCTCCCCTAAATTGGGCGTGAGTGAGGTCGCTCCGACAGGACCTCTACCTGCCTGTGTAGGAGTCGGTGGTGGTTGTTCAGGTGGCTCCGTCTCCTCTGGTGGGAGTGTCTCATCATCGTCGAGGTCTGGATCCTGTGTCTCCAAGTCCTCTATTCCGATAAACGGTTCAACAAATTTTGATGGACCTACCATACATCACAAATGCTTGAGTTAGTAAATTGTCTGTACGGAATACACAAAATTTATTAGTCTATCTCATGCTTACCATGTGAATCAGAGTCTAGGGGGGATGTATAGCTTGAGAACCAGTTCCAAATATCCCAAGGTTCTGAATGAAAACAATCCCATAAATTAGAAATTTTGACGTCATAAAAATTAAGAGGCAACATAACTGTAACTCTAATATTGTACCTGTTTGACGTGTTTCATCAACTGGTTTTTTCCCTTTGTCCTTCCTAGGCGGCATTTTTCTGCAAAACAATAAAACAAAAAAATAACAGTTAGATACTTGTTACTGGTATTTTGAATGTGCATAATAAAATTGGTGGAAACATACATTGATTTTCATTCAACTCTTCCCCACAACCCTCGGTCCTGCACCAAGTTCTCTACGCACCCATACAACATCATCGTCGTGGTCCAATGGTTCTCTGAGAGACCCACTGATGGATCCTGGGCCTGCAATACTTCCTCATCCCCTATTGCACTGCATGAAGGTTGACTACAGGGACCTCATACGTATCCCTCGGTTTCCAGCGGCAAACCACACTCCAATCAGGTGTAAGCGGGTCCACTGAATAGAACACTTGTTGTGCTTATGATGGGAGAATGAATGGCTCATCTTCGTAACTTCGTTTGGTTGTGTTGACCAGAGTGAAGTTATTTTCGTCCAGCTTCCTTCCACTACCACCATGTCAAACCAAATGCATTTAAATAAGTGCATTGGATCAAATGTGCCTACATATACACGAAGGACAGTTTGAAGGACGCCGTAAAATATCTCTTCCTCCTCGCCTACAGTGGCAACATCACTGTTTTAAGTGACCCGCTTATTGTCAATCGAACTCGATTCAAACTTGAACCCATTTGTGAAGAACCCTTTGTATGAGTGGGCATCATATCTTGGCCCTTGTGGAAGCATAATAAGGTTTCCATCTACTGGCCCACGTTTGCACATATCCCTCACCTGATTAACATTCAAGAATAAGCCATAATGAACTAAAAAACAAGTAGAACATAGAACCTGTGTAAAACACATACGTGATCTTTAAACCACTGGACAAATCCAGTATGTTGCTCCTGTTGTACTCGAGCATCGTACCATTGAGGGTGCAACCTTCTCAAATTTTCTTTATGTGTCCTAGGATCGTAGAGAGTACAGTACGTGTGCTGAAATTATTTATGTTGCATTATAAAATTGAAAGCCTATTGAAAAAAGTACTTACATCAAGTATGGGTCGATCTCCGGGTAGTTCAGCAAGACGAATCTGTTTATCTGGTACGACTCCTCGCTTGATATTAAATAAGGATGGGGCGCCCCAAGAGGACCTTCAACGTAACGGACTGGCCTATCTAACTTAGACTCCATTCGATCGATATATCTTGAACAAAAAGTGGTTACTTCTTCCATTAGGTACCCTTCTTCAATAGATCCCTCGGGGCGAGACCTATTACGAATGTAATTCTTAAGTGTTAATAGGTGTCGTTCAATTGGGTACATCCACCTATACTGGACCAGTCCACATAATTTGGCCTCCGTAGCCAAATGAACTGTCAGATGGACCATGACATCAAAGAAAGACTGCGGAAAAATCCTTTCCATCTTGCAAAGCATAAATGGGATTGCCGCCTCCAGTCTGTTCAGCGTACTCACATCAACTGTCTTTGCAGAGAGGTCTCTAAAGAATGCACAGAATTCAATTAACACCTTCGAAATAGGTTTCGATATAGACTTTCTCAATGCCACTGGAAGAAGTTGCATCTAAACATGATAATCAGGACTCTTGAGCCCAACAATATTTTTCTCCCGCACTTGAACATTGCTTGAGATGTTTGATGAATACCCCGCTGGTAGTTTCATTTCTTTCAAAATACGAAAAAACCTGTATTTTTCTTCTTTTGACATATTGTAGGACGCTTGTGGTATAACCACCTTACCAGCAACTTTAAACGAGGGTTTTGGGAGCAAAGACTTCCGAATCTTTAACTTTTGCAAATCTAGTCATGACTTGATGTTATCCTTCGATTTTTCATCTTTCTGCAAGATAGTGTTCAACAGATTCTCACAAACATTTTTCTCTATATGCATGACATCCAAATTGTGACAAACCAGAAGAGTATTCAAGTATGGTAGTTCAAAGAATATGCTTTTTTTCTTCCACTCTTCCGGTAATGGACGGCGTGCCATGGTGCTGTGGGATGTACACTTACCAAATTCGACATTATGACTGTCCTCCCACATGTGTAAGATTTCATCTCCTGATAGTGCATGAGGTGGTATTTCATATTCTTCTTTGCCATTGAACGATTTTTTATCCACTCTCCATGGATGATCTTCCGGTATGAACCTACGATGTCGTAGGTAAACATTTTTCCGACTGCAAGGAAGATAAATGGAACCATGTTGAACATGACATATAGGGCAAGCTTTGTAACCTTTGGTGCTCCAGCCCAACAACATGCCATACGCTGGGAAGTCTGATATAGTCCACTGGACTACTGCGCGCATCTGAAAAAATGAGCGTGTTTGAGTTTCGTACGTCTTGACCCCTTCTGCCTATAACAATTTCAACATATCAACCACTGGTTGGAGATAAACATCAATATCATTACCTGGAGATTTCGGTCCATCAATGAGAAGTGTCATGACAAAATAACTCTCTTTCATTGCAAACCAAGGGGGCAAATTGTAAATGGAAATGATGACAAGCCATGTACTACGGCTCGAACCAGTCCCAACCTTAAAAGGATTAAAACCATCGCTAGCCAATCCAAGTCTAAGATTCCATGAATCGGCATTGAAAGACGGATGTTCTGCGTCGAAGTGTTTCCATGCCACAGAGTCCCTAGGATGGCTCATTTTCCCTTCTACATCCACTGGAGTTGACCCATGCCATGTCATTAATGAAGCTGTTTTCTCGGACATAAACAACCTTTGTAGTCTTGGAACCAACGGAAAATGTCGGACAACCTTTGGTGGTATCAAATGTTTTCTCTTCCCACTACCTTTTCTCTCAGTCCACCTTGACGTCTTACACCTTGGGCAGCTGTCTAAATCTCTATTTTCATTTCTGTACAGTATGCAATCATTCCGACATGCATGAATTTTCTTGCAATCTAACCCTAAGTCTGCCATTAATCTCTTCGACTCATACCAATTTTTGGGAACTGTGTTATCCTGGGGAAGAACGTCCTTGAAAAGCGCAACCACATCAGAGAAAGATTTGTTACTCCATTTGTTCAAACATTTAATTTGGAACAAGTGGACCATGAAGGAAAGCTTTGAATACTTTTCACAACCTCCATACAATGGCCGCTACGCCTCATCCATTAATTGCTCAACCTCTGTGTTTTCCACTGCCACTTCAACGTCCTGCATGAATACGTCGTTTAACAACCTTGACATCTCTGGCCCGTGTCCAGTCTCAATGGAAGCATTTGGCTGTTGCTCAGTTCCTTCCTCACCATGAAAATGCCAGGTATGGTATCGAGCAACAAATCCCTCCCTTGCTATATGATACATTATTGTGTCGCAATTAAAAAAATTCTTGTTCTGACACTTGGCATATGGGCATCTTAACTGGCCACTTTCTTGCACACCCAACCTTTGTTTGGCAAACTCCGTGAAGAAAACAATCCCATCTAAAAATTCTGGCTGGCACCGGTCAACCTTGGTGGCGTACCGGTACATCCAGCTCATGTCATTGAGATAGTCCATCTTTGCGATAAAACACAAAGACAAGTTGTAAAAATTGTTAATGGATTATGATTTCAATCCTATTCCACACATGATAATCAAATTTTTTTAATGCTATTCTCTCTCCTCTCTCTCCTTCCTCTCTCATACTTTGTTGATGTGAAAGAGTGGGTAGAGGGAAAGAAAGAGAGAAAACAGTTGAGTGCAAGGATTTGAATTTATCATCTATACTTTGCTGTGATAATATTAGTGTTGTGGCCTGGAACTCTTTGCTCTCATGCTATAAGTGTTTATTTGATCAATTCTCAAATCAGGGGATCATCACTTCTAAAGTGTAACTTTCAATAATGAAAAAGGAAATGAAATTTCTCAATTGAAGCGCTCACTAGGACGACAGCAACCAACTTCAATAGGAGTTAAAAATGCAGTGGCGTACTACTCTTTATGATTCTGAAATGGCCTAATACCTAAGCAACAATAACATAAGTCAAGAGACCAACACTGATATACATGATGTAATCATAAATTATTGTGTGCATAGAAAGAGTGCAACTTTCTTTTTTCATTTGTGATAAGATTTCTTCAGTTTACATGTGACAACTTTCTTTTTTCATTTGTTTTTGTTCATAGAAATCCCATTCATGTGCTTTGTGATTTTAGACAAAATATGATACATGTAGAACCTAGAGACAGCGTGAACAACCAATGAACCCAGGCACCCAAGATTTCGAAAGTTAGCCACATAAGACACCAAGTATAAGAATTATAGCTTTAATGACCATATATTGCATCAACTAGATGTTTACAGAATGTGAATAAATATGTATCAATTAAAACTCAAGAAAAGTAACCTGGTATTTGTTTCCATAACAAACAAAAGCATGCCTACAAGTATGGATGGCATTAAGGATACTACAACATATAATCCACGTCTCCAACAAAGAAAACAAATAGAGAGAGAGAGGAGGGGGAGGGGCGAAGAGACAAATACTGAGACAAAGGCAGATCTGAGAGAAATAGAGCTCTGCATTCACTCGAAAGATATCATCATCACCACCACTGCCACATTTCAACTACAACGTGATTTGCAACATGAAACCTCACCCCACCTTTTCCTTCAAGTCTTCCCATCACTCTTATCGGGTCAATTTCACAACGTCACTGTTTCTTTCAAGATTCCTATTTGACATTAACAGGCCCTTGTAACCTTTTGACAAGTTGTTTCCCATGAACAACATGAAACAAATACTGCCATTTTGGGCTTGTATGTCAGTCACAAATAACGACCTAAAATCTAAGAGAATATTCACCGTTAAAGTTGTGGCCTAGTCCATTCTATGTCGCTTACCTAAAATTTAGGAGATCATTCCCCAAACTAATCACCAAAGGATTACATTTGACATCAATTCCACAAATACGCACATCATAGCATGACAAATGGATAACTGACCGGGGATAAAGTAAGCAGGAGACAAACTAAGCCCAATAGAGCAAACTGCCTTTCTCTATTTCTATGTTAAAGGTTGGGTCCAGGTTTAACCCAAATGACTCATCAAATATTAGGTCTTTCCCCAAAAGTAAGCACAGAATGTTCTTCCCAGAACTAAGTAATGGGGAATTATCCCCACTAACACTGACTAATAAACAATATTTTCAATTCTACGCACTTCAACATCATGTAGTGAAATTGTCCCATCTTCCAGTCCAACTTCTATTGCTTTTCCGTCGGCCGCCAACATAAATATGTCATACACCTTCCTGAAGAAGAAACATAACCGAGAAGAAAACTAAGCATATAAACACTTTGACTTCAAAGAAAAATACAATTACTTTCCGTGCGTCGTTCGTGAAGAGAGGGAAGGAAGAAGAAAGAGGCGAACTTCCGAAGCGCAGAGGTCGGGCGAGAGGCAAGGTTGAAATTTTTTTTTACAAGGGTAACTTAGGACTGCAAAGAATAAATTTTTACTTGCTTACCGGCGGTTTAAAACCGCCGCTGAACAGAACCAGACCAGCGCAAATTTTTTATCGCCGGTAACTTTCACTTATCGGCGGTAAAAATCATAACGAAATGTAGCGGTCTTTACCGGCGGATATTTACAAACAACCGCCGGTAAAGTTAGGGTTACTGGTGGTTATTTATAAATAACCGCCGGCAAAGGGCGCATTTCTACTAGTGACTATTCGATTGGTCTTATCCATTGCAATCTCTCACAAATAGCCACTTTGTCAGTTAGATGTAAAGATGACTTCCTCGATGGCAACCTTCATAAAACAATTTATATTGTACAACCAAAAAGATATGTTGACTCTAAATTTTCTCTCATGTCTGACTACTTAAAGAAATCTCTCTAGGCCTCATGCAAGCTCCAAGGCATGGTATTTAAAATTCAGTCACTTCGTACTTAACATGGGTTTCCAGCATTCCCCTCACTATATTTCTCTGCTTATAATTCGTCACACTACAACTCGTGTTATTCTACTTTTTATTTCTGTGGACAACATTGTCATCACAGGGACATCCTTCCATGTGGTACAACTATTTATTTCAGACTTACAAAAACCTTTTGATATTGGACCCATGATCTATTTTCTCTGTTTTGAAACTCACTCCTATAATTGTGTACTGCTTCTTACACAAACAAAGTACACCTTGGAGTTGTTACAGACCAATGGAATTGATGCCAAAAAACCGGTTCACATACCCAGGACTGTTACTCACACCTAAAGATGGACAGCCACTTACCAACCCATAGTCCTATAGGCAACTCCTTGGCAGCCTTCAGTATTTGACTATGACTTGGCCTAATATTGCCTCTGCAGTTAACTCATTATGTCAATTCATTCACTCGCCAACGGAACCTCATCTTCTAGTGGGCTCCAACAATCATCAACTACTTTTTCTCTAGCCGGGATGTGATGCTCAGTGGGGTGGATGCCCCACCACCAGACGGTCCACTATAGTTTAGGCAATATATTTTTCTCAGAATCATATATCTAGGGTTTCTCAAAAACAGCACACAATCTCCGCTCCAGCTGTGAAGCAGAATATAGAGCTTTAGCTGCTTTGAGCACAAACTTTCTATGGAAATTACATCTACTCAACTTTCTCAATAATAGTCTCAGTGCACCTCCAACTATTCTCTGTGATAATATCAGCTCTATCTTTTTAACTTCCAATCCAGTCATTCATGCGTGAAGCAAACATATCGAAGTGGATATTCATTTTCTCAGGGAAAAGTTGCATTGGAATGTTCAAGTTTCAACAGATTTCCTCTGTAGCGCAGGTGGCAGACTTACTCATCGAACCGTTGTATCGGTTTCGGTTCAAGCCTCTTCGAATCAAACTCAATGTTGTTTCTCACCACACTTAAGGTTGCGGGGAAGTATAAAAGCCAATTGTACATCTTGACTCATTCTCCTCTTCTCTTATCTTCTTATCCTATTGGTTACCCTTCCTCTTATTTGTTCTCCTCCATTTTCTTCTCCTCAAAATTTCAGATCTAATAATAATGGATCTCACAATGGTACATACTGTAAACACTTTCTATAAATACTATAGAATAATACTAAAAGTCCATCGAAGATCCCTTATTTTTAGCCACTTCACATTAAACTCTGTGAATACGAGTGCTAAAGAAACTCATGGAGTTGGTGTTGAAATGAAACAAACAATGATCAATTGGTGAAGCGCTTCCGAGTCTCTCTTGTAGTTCCTCACTAGTAAAAACCCTCATTCTGCCCACGGATGGCGTTTGCGGAATGAGAATTGGCCGGCAGACCTGGGCCAGCCGTCGGCTGATTCTACGGGTTTTCAAACCCCCGTCAGCGGAACATTGGGTCTGATTTTTATCCCAAAAAAGTGGGCTCGTCAGGCCATCTCCCGCACGCCCTGAATATCAATGGTACTGTTGTAATTTTTTCCCCACACGCGCACTCTCGTCTTCCGGCTAGGTCTTGGTCTCCGGCATAGTTTTCCGACCGAGACCTTCGGAAATCGTTCAGGGAGCGTTCTCATCGGAATCGAAAGCATATTCGGCCCTCCCCTCTTCAAAAACCCTCCGGAAATCTTCAAGCGAGCTTCGACCTTGTCCGGCCTTCTCAGCATTTGAGGAAGACCCGTAACTTTCTAAAGTTGCTATCTAAATCAACTGAAATGTACTAAAGTGACACAACGAAGGCCAATGATGGGTTCTTCGAGTGGCCGATCCAATAGGCGGAGCTGAGGAAGAGGAGAAGGACAATCAAATGCAAACTTTGAGTTTGAAATTTGATTTCAACTCGAGATGTAGGAAATCATGGACGAGGGGAAGGAGCAGAGATGCGACAAAAACAGTCAAAATCATGGTGTGTGCTTCAGACAAGAATAATGGAGGGGATAACTTGTCGTCGGGTTCTTTTCTTTCTTGAAGCAAAACGTATGCTATGTTGAAACAGCGGATGGAAGTTGCAGAAAAATCCGAGGTGGGTGTGAGTTCAAATTTCTTTTGCTTATTTTTTTAGCAGAGCAATTGGGTTTTCTTTAATTTTGAGAGAGGAATTATTTTGATTGTTAGTTTTTATTTTTTTTTCTTTATACGTTTTTTTTATCGTTTGATTCCATCATAGAGGCATGTGCAAATTGTAACATTGAAGATTCTGAGCTGGAGTTTGTCGTAATATCTATATTAAAATCTTCTTCTTAATTTCCTCTGGTGAATTGGTTATACGAAAAGTTCTGAACGAACTTTTAGAAGATCAGAAAACTTGAACTATCATATCTTTATTATTTTTTATTTTTCCCTGTGAGAAATTGAAAATTCTGAAAACCACAGGTAGAATCGACGATTTAAAGCTTAATCAAAGGTAGATCTTTTCATTCTGCCTTCGCAATTAAGGCTTTCATTTACCTGTCTTTGAGTTCACATATGCTTCAGGATTACAAAGAGGCTGTGAGAATTAGGGACTCTATAAGGGTCGTTTGAGGAAGAAGAACCCACCCTTCGCCTTCGGAGACTAATTAAAAATGCTTTCCATGAAGCGAATTGTGAGGTAGGCTTTCTTAATTCTATTCTCTCGTCATGGCTGGAGTTCATATCCTCTGTCTCCAATTTTGAGTTTCTTAGCAAGAATTTTTTATGGATACCAATTTGATCTAGTTGGAAAACTGCTGCCAAGGCCACTGTCCCATCAGCCCAACGGAAATCTCTGCTAGCTTTTACTACTTTTCTTAAGTCAGATCATTATCTTCAAATTGGCGGCTTCATCAAATATTGTTTCATGTCACCAATTTTATAGGATGCTGCCAAATACTGAGATAAACTGAAGCAGTTGACTCCACATGCTCTTCTCAGATGTTCCAGTGATGCCAGAACCTTGGTATGATACATCTAGAGCTTAATTGCTTTGTTCTTGATGACCTTGTGCATCAACTTTTTAACTAGCTCAAGGAATGAGATATTTAACCTCTTCAAATAGTTTATTCATTTGTCTTAGGGGATTAGGTGTCATTGGAGAACAACCAGTTATACTTCCTCAAACTATATTCGAGTACTACTCTGCATGCCCACTGACATATATTTTTCTTAGGCTGTTATTCTATGTTAGAGCTAAGTATGACTTTTACTTTGGTGGCTCTCCCTGTATAACCTACTCTTTGAAAGGCTGTTGCCCTGCATTTTCGAAACATAACTGGACTTGATGGTTTGTCTTGTTATTGTGGTGTGATTGACTTCGATTCTGATAGAAAGAGCTAAACAATATGTGTTTAGATTAGCTTCGTCATGAAGAAGCTTCAGTAAGAGCTGAACAAGAAGTGCTGCATAAAGTATCATTATAAATATATTTTTCTAGAAGTGTTGCCAATCTTTATGAAGATGAGTCAAAGTTATAGCTGTTTCAAGAGCTTATTTTATATCACCTGCTGGTCCCCAGTTTCTGATTGAAAATGAACCATTGACTTGCTCTTTATATTTGCCATCGTAACATACTCTTTAAACTATCTTAGTGCAGTTCTGTTTAAACTAAGTGCATCTCTGTTGCATTGAGTTAATCATAGAGGAAAATGAAAAATATGTGTTTAGATTAGCTCATATTTACTTAGATGTATTACTTGTATGATAAGCACTGATATTCTTTATTTTTATTAATGTTTGGCTTTAACCTAAAATCATGAAATTGACTGTTTCTCGGTTTTGCTCAATTAATAGCTGTTGAATTTATTCTGATATAACTCTCTGTGCAGATTCTACATCACACTCTCTCCATGTATGCAATCTTCCTCTCCATGTATGCAATCTTTCTGTTTTCTCTCTCATTTCTCTATAGCTAAATTTCCATCTCACCCAGTTTTCTCCAAAATTCTGTTTCAGAATTTAATTCTTTCCCTCTGACTTTTATCTTTCTCTTTCTCTCTCTGCCTCATTTTCTCTCTCTATCTCTCTCTCTCTCTGCCTCTATCTCTTTTATCTTTCTCTTTTTCTCTCTCCCTCCTTTTCTCTCCCCCTCTCTCGGTTTCCTCACTGATTTCTCTCTTTTTTCTCCCTGAATTCCCTCTCCTTAAATCTTCCTATCTCTATCTCTCTCTCTCTCTCTATCTCTATCTCTCTCTCTCTTTAATCTTTCTATTGGTTGCTTATCAGTAAAACAAAATTTTCAGAGGATCCATATTCAAAAAAAAAAACAATTTCTAGAGGATATGATTCTGCTCATTCTCATGGCTTATAAACTTGTGATGTTATAACTGACATTGTCTGCACTCCTTCGTATAATATTTTTGACAATTTACTTGTGCTTTAATGTCTTATTTAAGTGAGTCTCTGAATTAAAAACATTTTTATATTTTTTACATTGAGATGGGTCTTTGAAATCATGTGCAGACTCTGAAATCAAGACAAGCGATGGGCGAGGCTATGGAAGGTGTCACCAAAGCCATGGGCCAGATGAATAGACAAATGAATTTACCTGCCTTACAGAAAATTATGATGGAATTTGAGACACAAAATGAGAATATGGAAATGGTTACTGAGGTTATGGGAGATGCCATTGATGATGCTTTGGAAAGAGACGAAGAAACAGAAACGGAAGAACTTGTAAGAGTTCGTGATGAGATTGGGATTGATATTGATTCCATTATAAGCTTGTGAGCTTCCTTACATGGTGACAGGTGTGCTCCCTCTCTGTCCTCTCTCTCTCATCTCTCTCTCTCTCTCTCTCTCTCTCTCTCTCTTCTCTCTCTTCTCGCAGTTCTCTCTTCTCACTCTTCTCTCAGTTCTCTCTCTTCTCTCTTTCTCTCCTCTGTCTCTTTTCTCTCCTCTCTTCTCTCTCTCTCTCTCCCCCTCTCTCTCCATCCTATTTGTGTCGTAGTAATGTATTCCGCCAACACACCGTATTGCGTCGTCTGATGCTTTCGGCCGACACGCTGTATTTAGCGTGTCGGCGGAAAGCATTCTGCTGAAGCGCCGTATTGCGTCGGCAGAATGAATTGCTCCGCCGACGCAATACGGTCCATCGTCGGATGACTTGCTCCGCCGACGGCTCCTGTCGTTGGCCTAGCAGTTTCGTTCGGCCGATGGGTTTTTTCGTCGCGCGACGTGTTTTTTCGTCACGCGAGGACTCTGGGGACGGACTTCCGACGACGTTGCCTTACCCGTTGTCGGATTGTCCGCCGATGGGGATTGGTGTTCGGACGACAGCTTTTGGCCACCGGGGGACACCACTTTTGTACCAGTGCCTGTTCGCAACCACAACCTTGTCCACAATCTTTCCCTACTCTTTTAGGAACACAAAGGTTGGCATTGTCTCCATCGCCCAATCCATACCATCATTGGAGTTAGGTTGATCAATGATGAGTGGTTTTAAAGAAACAAGTAAATCATGTTGAACCTCCCTCGCCTCAAAATCCAATAATATCAAGTATTCTGAAACTTGCCAAGCACGAGCTAGCAAGCGGATACTGATCAAGTACTTGTGTATTAAATCTGTAACTTTGGATCCGGAACAAGCAAAGACAGGTATAAGACAAAAATGGTTCTGAAACAGAATAAAATAAAACAATTCTTTGATAATAACAAAACAAATAAAGTAAAATTGAAACTGCCCAAATAGTTATCTGACATTAGACAATGCAAAACCAGACAATAAACTATAGATGAATGAGGAAATCACCTTAAATTTCTCTCTCTTGACTCATAATGATACAAGAATTTTCTACATCAATCTGCAAAACATGCATGAAAGCAGGCAAATAAGAGGAAGCATGAGGGAACATGGAGAAGTAAAAATAAAAGAAAGATATAAAGAAATGATTAATACAACCACTTATCAAAGTTCCAAAGAGGATCACTGAGCTCAGATTACTCACAAGTGTCAAGACTTGCAGCAAGCCTAATTTGTGTTTTCTCTAATGTCATTGAGAAGTGCTGCTGTATTTTGCCTATCTGCACAGTGTCCATTAATTGAACCTTCAGAAGTAGTAAGCCAATAATACTCAAGTGCACTGGTATAATAGTACAAGCAATTCAACTATCTGCTAGTGTGTAGAAAGGGAAAAACAAAGACCATCGAGATTACTATTGGGCCTAATTGAATAGGCCAAAAAAATCAGACTATTGATCTCTTAACAGAAATTGACTTGCATCTAGCTCCTACTCTGGCGACTCAAGTGAAATTACTTCAATAATCAAGCTAATTTTGGAATTACCTTCTCTGTAGTAATCTCAAGTAGTAATTTTGGAATTACCTTCTCTGGAAATCTCAAGTAAGGTTATAAATGTTCACAAACACCCGTAGTCTTAATTTGGGATGAAGAAGAGCACCGAGAGCGAGAAGCTTGGCCCACCTGCCATGTGCAGTATCACAAGCAGCAAATATAGCTTCCGTATTTTCTCTCAATACATCAGCAGTCTTCAGGAGGCAGAAAACCATAGTCTATCCTATTTAAGAAGAACCAAAATGAGAATAGTAGTAGCAATGAAAACTACATCCTGTCCACATACATACAATAGGTTCTGCAAAAACCATGACCTCGTGAAAAGGGTAAACTAGTTTCATGGGAGGGGGGAGCAAGCCCTAGAGATATAACAAAAACATGTAGAGTAACCTCGAAGAATAATCTGATTCCGGTGTCATTCAGCGGTTTGTGAAGTCGTGTGGTGATGTTTGGTAGCTACTTCAGTCGACGGTTTCCAACGAAGAGTCAAAGAAGAAGAATGTCATTGGAAAAATAGCGCAGGAAGGGAGAAGAAGAAGGCCACAGGGGAGGGAGAAGAAGGGTGCGGGAGAGGGAGGAGAAGAAGGACGCGGGGGAGGAAGGAGAAGAAGGGTGTCGGGGAGGGAGGAGAAGAAGGGCACGGGGGAGGGAGGAGAAGAAGGGCGTGGGGAAGGGAGGTGAAGAAGTTCACGGGGGAGGGAGGAGAAGAAGGGCATGGGAGAGGGAGGAGAAGAAGGGCGCCAGGGAGGGAGAAGAATAGTGGGGGAGGGAGAAGAAGAGCGCGGCTGAGCAGTCCAGCGATGTCCGTGCGGGCGGTTTTGGGTCAGAGTGATAGGGTTTGTAAGAGAGAAGGAAGAGAGAGGAAGGCAGGCGGGAGACCTCTCTTTGGCGCCCGGGCGGAGCACACGGTTCAGCGATTCAAGGTTTTTCTCAGTAATTTCCTAGCAACCCTAGAGTGACTAGAGAATTTCTACGCGCGCAGGAGACTGTGTTTAAGGCACGGGAGACTATAGGATTAATTAAGACGCGTTTTCATTCTTTACGTTTAAGGCGAACAGGAAATTAAAGGATTGGCGTGCGGGAGACGAAAAAAATTTAGGATTTATATTTGATACCGTTTAGGGTTTTAAAACACAATAAAATGGGCTTTAGCGATGGTTGGTTAAGCACCAAAATATTAGGGAAGGACTTTAGACCGTCCCCCCTAAAGATTTTTTTTAGGGATAGTTATGATGAACATCCGCCTCTGAAAACTAGTTTCCTACTAGTGGATATTGCGCAATAGTGAGGGGAAATAATGATGGAGATCAAGTGAAGACTCAAGTTTGCACAAGCATTTTCAAGGTGTGTAAGCTTCATACATTTGCAACCTTCAACTATGATCTATTTCAGCTTTGGCTTGAAGGGGAGTGTTATAGATAGTTAGTACATGTTTATATAAGGGCAAATAATGTAATTTAGTGTTTTACCTCTTTAAGGGCATACTTGTAATTATGTAATTGACATATAATTAATGTAACAATAGTGCTGCCCTATTTAAAGGGAGCACACACTTGGAATAGGGTTACCCACGACCCTAGCTGTGTAGAACAGAAACTTGTTAGTTCGGTCGTATTTTGTTCTTCTCTTTACATTTTTAAGTGTGTTCTTCATGAAAACCTTCATGGTATCAGATCAAAATGTGGATTCATTATGCGTTGGATCGTGTAGAAACTTTGTTTGCATGACTTTAGCCTCTATTTCGAAATTTTGAACGCAGGAGATTGTGTTTGGACATCTGGAGAAGGAAATATCGTCATTCGAACAAAAAGTTCTCACCTCGTAAATTCCCCACCGACATGTCCCATAGTGTTTTTCTATCGGAGGGGAATCCCTGGGCAAATGTTGCTGATATTTTTGTGAATATGTTCTTGGAAACAAAATATACATTATGAATGGTGGAGATTGATTTTTGATGGCTGGAATGTTCGGTATCAGTGTTGTCAATACTGAAAATTTGGTGATATCTACCCTATCCCTTTTTCTTTTTGTAAATTGATTTTGCGAGACATTATCTTTGGGTTAGTTGTGAGGTTGTGAAATCCTCTTCTCGACTTGACAAACCTCTCCAAGTGTAGTTGGGACTAGTTGGCATATTACAGTAGGTTATGAGCCTAGAGAGTTCTAAGTTGGAAGTTTCAATCGCTCTGAAACTCTATGTTTCCTTGTACTCTTGACTTCTGACGAAGGAAAGGAGTTTTATTTCATATGGGATTTATGGATAAAGTTCATTTTAATTAAGACTTCACAAGGACATGCATCTAAACCTCTGGTCTTTTGTGGCTATTTGAAAGAGAAACCGTGATTCGGCTTTGTCATTCGACTACTTTTGTGTGCCTTCAGATTGCTGCAATTGTTTTTATATGTGCATCCTTCAGATTGAGATCAGTGGACGATTTGTGCTTGTTCCTATAACTGCTTGCAGGTTGTTCTGTTTCTTGGCAGCTTATTGAATTGTTATTATTTGGTTGTTGAACAAGTATTTGAAGGAATTTCTGGTTCGAAGATGAACAATAAAACTTATCCATTGTGGTGAGCTTGCTCATTTGAAATGCCATTGAGGGTCTAGGTAAATTTGCTTGATGGAGAGTTAGGTCATATTACTTCATAACTGTTTTGATTTCCGCATTGTGTTATGCATTAATTAATTAGAGTTTGAGACACTACCCTTGTGGGCAGGGGGAGTGTGTAAGACACGTTATTCCTTTTCTATTGGCTTTCAATGTGGGACCCTTCATGGCGTAAGGGGCTGGAGTGTGCTTTTGAAGAAGAGGCATGATTGCATTGCAGGAAGTCATTGTTCATGGATACCTATTAGTGACGGAGTAAGGTGAAAAAATCTACATGGAGTACATATTTTGTTGGAGAAAAAAAAGTCTACATGGAGTAGATAGTTTATATGTGAAGAAATCTCGTGGAGTAGATATTGTGAAACAAATGAGGAAAATAATGATGGAGAGCATGTGAAGACCCAAGTTTGTTCAAGAATTTTTAAAGTGTGTAAGCTTTATACATATGCAAGCCTTCTTCGCTATGATCTATTGTTGTTTGGCTTGATGGGGAATGTTAGAGATACTTAATACATGTTTATATAAGGGTGTAAGATGTAATTTAGTGTTTTACCCCTATAAGGGCATACTTGTAAGAAGAGCGCTGCCCTATTTAAAGGGAGAACACAGATGAATTAGGGTTACCCATGACCCTAGCTGTGTGGAACAGAAACTTATGTGTTAGTTCGGTCGTGTCTTCTTCTTCTCCGTACATCCTTAAGTATGTTCTTAGTGAAAACCTTCATGGTATCAGAGCGAGCTGTGGATTTGTTAGCCGTTGGATCGTGCAGAAACACTGGTTTTATGTCCTTGGCCTCTATCTCGACATTTTGAACGATTGATATTGTGTTTGGATATCCGGAGAAGGAGTTGTCATCATTTGGACAAAAGCTTTCTCCTTCTAAATTCTGCAATGATGAGTCTCACAATATTTTGCTATCAGTGGGACATCCCGTGATTTTTAGGATGTAAGTGGAAGAAAAGATAAATGGGAGTTAAGACTAAGGTCAGAAGATACCAGGTGGAGATTTCATGCATCCCATGTAGCAGCCATTTACCAAATGCTGGATGCCACAGTGTAGTGAGGCCAGATGTGCCACGTTCTACTTCCCCTACCTGCATCATGCATGCAACAGAGGATTGAGCGGACAGTGCTTACAACAGCTTTGAGCCATGGCAGACCTGATTGGCCACAAATTTTGCATGTAAGTTAAATATATATAATGAAGTAATTATAGAAAATAAAAAGAGGTAGAAGACATTTGCTGGGATCCTTGGACAAGCTTTCGGACTACAGCATTGCTTCGTACATCGCTTGCGGGGAAGGAGAGAGCCTCTTTGCTTTCTTGGGCACTAGATCATTGTGTGCACTGCTCATTGTAGTATGCGATTTTGATAAACGTTCTGTATTCCTTTAGTACTATGTCTGGCATTAATTCTCTATTGAGATCTCTGATTTCCAAATGTTGTAATGTGCTTGAAGTAGTGTCTTCCATTTCTGAGATGAGAGGTAACCTTCTTCCTGGAAGTATTATGTGGTGGTGTATGAGATTTCCCAAGTGAGTCTATTTTATAGCCTCGTGGAAAGTAAACTGCTCGTTTGTTGATAACCAACATTCGAAAAAGGGTAGAAGCTTTGGGGTAATGGGATACAAGTTTTTGTTAATATTATGGATGGGCCATAGACACAAAAGGAGATAGAAAATGTATAATCGAATTTGAAGGATTCTAGTATTGCTTGTTTCAATTGTGAAGGACAGAGATAGGCATGTGAACTTTAGTAAATTTGTGTGAGTTTCGGGCCTGATTTCGGGAGGGGTATATGGATGATAGTCAATGGTTTTCTTCGGGGGTTGTTTCTGATTTTTTTTATTCCATGATATAGGATGTGAATCTTGAGTAGTGCTCTGGGAGAATGAAGTAACCATTGATTTTGAGTGTGTTTATTGGAGTGGTTGGAAATCAAACCTATTGGTACGTGAAAACTGGATAAGATATTTTGGGGAATATTCTTCTGCAATGGAACTTATTGTGGCAAAGGTTCTGGAGAGGACTGAGTCATGACTGCAGGCAAACCTGCGTTTTTTGTAAAAAAAACCACCCTAAGTATTTCTAGCACTCTCAAGATTTTTGTCAGAGTTGGATTATAGATTGTGGCTTGATTAGAAGTGGTGGAGTTGTGCTGTGAGATCTTGCAATTATGATTGTTGAGGTAACTTCTTTCGTTGTTGTTGCATCATTTTTTGTCAAGCTTCTCTGGAGAGAGGTTCATCTCACACAACCTCACCAAGTCCCCAATATTTTGTTTGAGGTGATAGAGGACAATCAGGATTTGGTAAGAGTGTGCGATTCACTATTTTGGTAATCGAAGTTGTTGGTGTTCAATTTGTTCTTGGACTTTGGTGTTGTGACTCGGTATGATAGGTGATTAGTGTTTAAACTATATGTTTATTGTGTCCATCATTTGATTGGTTAGTTGTCATTTGATTAGCGTTACTTTGAAGTTAATAAGCCATTCTGGCAGGAAATTCATTTAGGGTTGCTTCATATTTGCTTGGGATTATTAGAATCTGCGTTTACAGTCATTTTCTCAATTTCTTCAAAATGGAGTATATCCGTGTTTTTCTTTGTTGGTGGATTAATAGTTTGGGGATGATCGAAAATTGTCGTTTAGGTGATTTGTTATGATGAGTTGTTATGATATACCTCTTGTTTTGTGCAATTATTGTAAGAGATTTAGGCATATGTAATATAATTGTCTTGTCAAGCAGCGATTGACTCAAAGACAAGAATTTGATATTGATTATTGCGGATGTCCGGGATATGATTAACGAGGCTCTTGCTAGCTTTAGTAATGTGAAGTTCCACGATTTCAACTTTGTCTCGCTCATTCGTAAGGTTTCTTGGATCATTGACTACGGTGCTTCTAACCGGATGACTTGTGATTCTACTATTTTTTTCTACCTCTTCTTTTCTTTTCTTCTCCACTGATTTATACAACTGATGATTCTCTAGGTCTTGTTGCACATTCTGGTTCAGTTTGTATGAATTTTTTTATCTGTTTGTTTGATGTTCTTTGTGTTCTTTGCTTATCTATTAATTAGTTATCTGCCGGTCAGTTTTGTGATCTTGGACTTCATGTTATCTTTTCTTCTTTTGGGTGTCGGTACATAATCCATCAACTAGGAAGGTTCTTAGGATAGGGAGTAAATTTGGATGCATATTTGACCTTGATATTCTGAATATTCCTTTTAATGCAACATCCTTGCTCAATAGTAGTTTGAATGCTCGTTCTACTTCAGTCTTTGAACTTCAATATAGTCGTTTGTGTCATTAATCTCACCGTACTCTTAAATAAATTGATTCATATGGGTCGGGTTGGGTGCGTGTTTCATCAAAATCATTGCCTTTGTGTTAGTTGAAAACTTAGGAAACATACTGCTTTACCCTTGCTACAAGTGTTGTGCATTCTTTAGTCCCATTTGATGTTATTCATTCCAATATTTTGGGACCATCTTAGTTTCCATCAATGGGTGCTTTTCCTATTATGTTGTGTTCATTGATGATTATTTCCGTTTTGTCGATTTATCTATTACCATTTCATTCAGCTTTCTATGATCCATATGTTAAATTCTCCACTATGGTTTTCACTCAATTATAAAACACTTCTAAACTCTTCTGCTTTGACTCAGGGGGAGTACACATCATATAGATTTCTTATGTTGCTAAAGTTGCATGGTTCTTTGCAACAACTTTCTTGTCCACATACTCCGCAATACATTGGGGTTGTTAAACACAAACACAAATTCATCATGGAAATCACACAAACTCTACTATTGAACTCTTCTATTCTGAAAATATTTTAAGGGTGACGCGAGTTTGACTTATGTCTATCTTATTACATGGTTACGTACAGTGGCCATGAAGGGTTCTACGCCTTTTACTCATCTTTATGTAATTACCCCTGATTATTCTTCTCTTCGTGTAATTGATTGCATGTGTTTTGATTTACTTCACATGCGTGAAGATGATAAGCTTTCGCTAAATCTATAATGTGTGTTTTACGGGTTATGGTATTGAGTAAAAGGGTTTTGGTGTTATGATCTTCAAAGTAACAGATTATGTGTTTCAGCGTCATGTTACTTTCGGAAAAAAAAGTATAGTTTTATTTTTTACCTTCTCATAAAATTCTGTCTCGATGTATCTGCCTCTATTGTTTTTTATTGTTTTCCAAATGATATGTCTTGAGTGTTTTCTTTGTCTGATTTTTTCCGTGTTCACCGACTAATGACACGCTATCCCTGTGCACTCTCACTTTGATGTTCCCGCCTCTTCCTCGGACACACCAACATCTTCAGCTTTGCTTCCTACCTCGTTTGATGACTTCTCCCGAAGGATCCTATTGGTCGATCTCAAAATCCGTCTCGCATATGTCGTGTTCTGGTTCGTCTCCTTCCGAATCAATGTTATTCATCTACTCTTATTTCCGTTCTTGAAACGTGTTCTTATAGGCAAGTATCCTCTAAACTCCTTTGGAAGTAAGCTTTAGCCAAGGCTCACACTTGGGGTTTTGTTACTCTTCCTCCCTGTAAGTCGACAATTTGGTTGCAAGTGGATTTATAAAATCAAGATTAAGGCAATTGTTCTATTGATCTCTATAAAGCTCGCCTAGTGGCGAAGGGATATACACAGGAGTAAGTCATTGATTATGAGGAGAATTTGGCCCCTTTTGCTAGGTTGACTTTTGTTCATCTCTTTCCCATTGTTTCTGTTTGTCATTGGAATTTGTTTTAGATGGATGTAAAAAATGATTTTCCGAATGGTGCTTTGTTTGAGGCAGTTTATATGTTCCCCCTACAAGGATTTACATATCTCTTTGGGCAAGTTTGTAAGCTTCTGCATGCACTATACTCTTTGAAACAAGCACCTCATGCTTGGTTTTTGGTTTTTTGTTTGAAGGTCGTGCAGTATTACAATAGCCAAAGCGCTCATTATTCGACATTGTTCACTCGTCAAACTTCTCAAGGTATTGTGTTGCTTTTGTTGCATGTCGATGATATTGTTATTACTAGAGATGATCGTAGGCGTCTCGATCATGCATATCACAATTATTGTTTTCGGTTGAAGGGTCTTGGTCGTTTATGTTATTGTTTTTGGCCCGGAGGTTCCCCTCTTTTCTTATGGCTATAGTCTTTATGAGGTCAAGTATGCTTCTGATTTGTTCAATCGGGTTGGTCTAACAAACAATAAAACTTGTGATACACCGTTAGAGCTTAATGTTAAGCTCTAGGTAACAGATGGTGAGTTACTCTCGATCTTGCTATCAATTATGCAGTTTCATGTTGTCGGCAGATTAATGTCTCGCTCATCGTTCCGCTTCATTATGTAGCATTGTTATGTATATTGAGTTACGTTAGAGGCAGCTTTATCTGTATTTTAATGTTGATTGGGAAGGTGATGTTATAGATCGATGGTCTACTATTGGCTATTCTAGTTTTTTAGTTGTCTCTTTGATCTCCTAGTATAGCAATAAGCAGTCTTTTGTCTCTCATTACATTCATCGAGGATGAATTCGGGCACTTGCTTGACACTACTTCAAAGCTTGTTAAGCTTCGTTGGTTACTCGAGGATATGGGTGTCTCTTTCGATTTTTCTACTACATGTCATTGTGATAATAAGATTACTCTTGATTGCTCACATTGAAGTGTTTCACGAGAGGACAAAACACATTGAAGTAGACAATCATTTCATTCGACATCGGTGTGTTTATGAAACTCTCCTGTTGTGGTATATACCCTATGAACATCGGACTACTAATTTATTTACAAAATTGCTTACTTCATCGTGATTTCGGTATGTGTTCCAAACTCCAGATGTGTTCTTTTCCTCCATCATGAGTTTAGGGGATGTTATATTATGTCATATGTACATTTATGCCTTTTTGTCCTTTTTCCCTTTAGGGTATTTTCATCATTTTTATATACTTAAGTTATATATAAAATTATTGATTCACTCATCAAGACTAACCCGTTTTTATCAAATATGACATCATTCAACTTTGAGTCCATGTTTTTGGATCCCTCCAATTTCTTATCACTTTCTCCGTCCTTGATTCTTCCCTTTTTTAATACAACTATATGGTAAACATAAAAAGGCTGTGAGAATCTTCACGAAGAAGATTAGTAAGTGAGGGAGACAATAGTGTAAACAATGTTTTCAAAATCGGACCGACCCGGCCAGTTCGATCGGGTTCATCCGGAACCGGTGCTTCTTGCGGTTCGGTTTGCTCTCAAACCGACAAGAGGCTGAAAACCAGATGACCCGGCCGGTTTCTTCGGTTCGACCGGTGAACCGATGAACCGCCGAAACCGGTTGAACCGGTGTAATTCTCATGACCCAAACCGATTAATATTAAAACACTAACCATGAAACCAAATTGATTATTTTTATATTTGCAGCTATTATGGATGAAAAGAAGGATAAAAATATTGTTAATATAGGTGAAGAAGTGGAAAAATATTTAGTTGGATTCTCAAGAAAATAATGTTTTTAGAATAATTTTTTATTTTGGAACGGTATTTTTTTTCTATAATTTAATTATATTTGATTTTAAAGTTAAAATAAACTTTTTTTATGATTTTAGAATTTTTAAAGGTTTTTGTATTTTTAAAATTAATTTTTGAATATAGGTAATAGGAGTTATGTTATGAATTTTTTAATGACTTACAACTCAGATCCGGTTCAACTACCGGTTGAACCTGGTTGAACCGGTTGAACTGGAATCGGATGTTCAACCGGTTCGATCACTGGTTCGGTTTTTAAAACATTGGGTGTAAATCCAAAATGCTTCACTATATAAAAAAATAATTTCTCCAAAAAAACTAATTCCCTCCTTATCGTGACTAAAGTGGAAAAACACTTCACTACTATATTTTTCCAAACTTACAAATAATTGGTTTACTGAGCTTTGTTGTGATAGTTTCATAGTGAAACAAATATTGATAGAAAACGACATCATGTGAAACAAGAAGTGTTCAGTTTCTATATCAAACACTTTTCATATCCTGAAATTGCCCGCTCCAATGACCCTCTTTGACACCATTTCCTGAAGAAAACAACCATTTAGTGATTGGGCTGTGTTGAGTTTTGGTCAATAAACAACTAAAATCAGATTGCAGAAAAAGGAAGCAATATGTTAGACGTGATAGAGAGTGAAATTGGATTTAAGCTTGACAAGGCTTAATTTATATCTTGCAAAAATGACAGACCTATTTGGAAGTCAAACTGAAATTGAATGAGTTAAAGGAATAAGATCAATTAGAATAATAGCTAGACCCAATGGGATGAAGCAGCTGTATTTAAGACCCAAGAAATAGTGAGGAAGATACGACACCTCTGACTTAATGTACTAAGCCAATTCTTTAAATGGTCATATTAAATTGAATTATTCGAAATAAATTTTTTGGCTAAGGGCATAATCATCATGAAAAATTTACAATGTAGATACCATAAGTGGCTTGTCCAATTTTTGTGAAGAAGAAAATTGGAAATGCTAATAACTTTCTCGCAGAGCAGTTATATATAAATTGATATGGTCCCACTTGTATAGCATACATACTCTTCCTTCCATCTGAAAGATACATACGGTCAACTCTAGTAGAAGAACAAAACCCATGATCTTTTACATTCCTCTTCATCGGTTCAGCAAGGAGTCGAGAGGTACATTTCCTTGTTCTTATCAACTAGAATGAATTGGCATGATTTGGATTGTTTTGTATAGATTTACAATTCCTACAAGATCAATACTGCATATGCACCAGTGATGATAAACGTGTGACAATTATAAGGTAGAACATGTGAATAAATAATCAATCTAAAGATTGGTTTTTTATCTAACAAACATTATTGTCAATGTTTGATCATTACTTTACAACAAGAACACCGCTAGCATTTAATACTATTGTCCAAAGACTTGATATTAGTGTTGCACTTGATATCTTCAGATAAATTATACATTTTTTAGAAACTACAAAATATTAAATTTTGTTATAATGTGAGTGTTTTCCTGTTATTTCCTCTTGTTCTCTTTATAACTACATTCTCCACTGTATCTGCTAACCTGAATTCCATGTCAGTCCTTAAGGGTACCAACTTTAAGAATTGGAAAGAGAACGTACTTATCATTTTTGATTGCATGGATCTCGACCATGCTTTGAGGATAGAGTAACCCCATTAACTTACAAACAACAGTGCCCTCGAGGAGAGGAAATACTATGAAAAGTGGGACAGGTTCAATTGCATGAGTCTTATGATCATAAATCGTAGCATTCCAAAAAACTAGGTGTGAGTTATCTTATATGATTACTAATGCTAAAACTTTCTTCGCAAAAATTGAAAAACAAAACACTTTTTAAAAAGAGATAAGGCGGCAATAAGCATGCTTTTGCATGGCTTTACTTCCATGAAGGATATGAGCAAAGGAAATAAATGGGAGTACATACTGGAAATGTCAAACATTATTTCAAAACTCAAAACCCTCAAATTTAAGTTATCAAAAGACGCATTCACATACTTTAATTCTGTTCTTACACAATTTAATCAATTCAACGTCAGTTATAGCTGCAACAAGGAGAAGTTGACTCCCAATGAGCTCATTTCATTTCGTGTGCTAGAGGAGGAGCAATTGAAACAAGACAAAACAGAAAGTGCTCACTTGGCATACACCTCCAAGGTGAAGGGCAAAAAGAATAAAAGTGACGCTACAAAGAATGAAGTTGCTAAGTGTTCAACAATGAGAAGCAAAATAAGGGCGAAAACAATTGTCTTTTCCGTGGTAAGTAAAGACATGCTACGAAGTAATGCACCAAGTATCATGCTTGGAGGGAAAAGACTATAGGTACCTTACTCTAGTATGTTCTTAGGTTAATTTAGCTTCAGTACTAGTAGTTATTTAGATTTAATAGATACATTCGTTGTACCATTATTTAAACGGTTTTTTATTTTTTCTTGTATGGACAAATTAGGTTATCATTGTTCATTTGGAAACAATCAATTAAATTTATCTATTAATTCAAATGTGTTTCGGTTGGTACTCTAATGGCATTTGATAATCTATATCAAGTTGATATTGTTGTATCTTATCATGAAACCCTAAATGTGGAATCACGTGGTACTAAGCAAAAACTTGATAATGTAAATTCAGGTGCATTATGGCACAAGAGCCAAGGTCGCATTTTTAGAAATAGAGTTGAACAACTTTGCGTCTGATGGAATCTTAGGATTCCATTGACTTTCATGATTTTAATTGTTGAATGAATTAAGGATAAACAGACCAAGCAAAAGAAATTGGGTACATATAGAGCTACAAATGTGTTAAAATTTGTACTAACGGATATTTGTGGGTCATTTCTTATATCTCCTTAGAATGGTCAAACATATTTTTTGTCATTCATGGACGATTACTCTATATATGCATATTTTCTAAATACAACGAGGAATGTGGAATCGTCCCACAATACACCTTACCAGAGTCACCTTGCATGAATGGTGTAGCTGAAAGGTGAAACAGAACTCTTAATGACATGGTAAAAAGTATGATCTGTCATTCTGCATTACCAGTGCCACATTTTGGGAGAGGCATTGAAGATTATAGCCTACATTGTCAATAGAGTGTCAACTAAAGCAGCTGCTAAAATGTTGTTTGAGCTTTGGACAAGCTGAAAGCCTAGTCTAAACATTTCCGTGTTTGGGGGTGTCCAACCGAGGCAAGGCCTTATAGGCCACATGAAAATAAATTGGAACCGAAAATAGTGAATTATTTTATTGCCTATTTTGAGTGATCTAGGGGAATAGATTTTATGATCCCAAATTTAAAACATTATTTGATACGGAATAGCCATCTTCTTTGAGAATATTGAGTTTGGAGGGAGAAATAAGGTTGGGGACTTTGTCTTTAGAGAAAGAATCATTTTAAATTCCAGAACCAATCCTACAACTGCTTCTGATAAAGTAATTCTAGAGCCACCACAAGACAATGTTATTCAAAACCGCGATCAAGATATGATAGTTGTTCCAGATGAATAAACTCAACATCCTCAAAGACCTATGCAACTCGAACAAGTACCTTTGCACCTATCCACTAAAGAAAGGAGAATTGTTATTTCGGATGATTTTTAGTGTTTCTCCAAGAACATGAGGAAAATAATGGTATAAAGGAAGATGGTATAGTCAACTTCCATAAAGAATGCAAGATTCCAACTCCTAAAAGTGTATCGAGGTGATGAATGAGTGTGTAAGTCAATAAAGGACAATAAGGTTTGGGAACTTGTCCCATATCTAGAAGGTGTGAAACCCATTGGTTGTAAATGGACATTTAAGACAAACAGGATTTAAAGGGTAATGTGGAGAGGTATAAGCCTAGTAACAAAGGGCTACACTCAAATGGAAGCGACTGATTTTAAAGACACTTTCTCTCTGGTTTCATCAAAGAATTCTTTTAGAATAATCATGACACCTGTTGCACATTACCATTTGGAGCTTCATCTGTTGGATGTAAAAACGGCGTTTCTCATTGGAAATATTGATGAAACGAACTACATGGAGCAACTAGAAAACTGTGTTAGGAGACCCAAAGAAGATGGTATGTCAATTGAAAAAATCAATTCTATGGTCTAAAACATGCTTCTCATCAATGGTACCACACCCCACCTTTACTTCCTAGGGATTACATCTTTATCCGAGCGGGGAGGCGTGATCCTGTTCAGTTTCACGATGAATGCTGTTTATGATTGTGTCACAATTTTATTGGGATGGAGTATATTTTTCTGGTCCTTTATGTGGATGACATATTGCAAGTACTAACGATATATGCTTATTACATGAAACCAAGAGATTTCTTTCAAGCAATGTTGAGATGAAATATTTTGGTAAAGCCACCTTTGTATTAGGATCCAAATGCATTGTGCATGGTATTCTAGGATTATCACAAAGGGTCTATATGGATAAGAGAATTAACAATTTTGGCATACAGGACTGCAAACCAGGTAGCTTAAGGAAACAAATTCAATTGTAAATGAAGTTGATCGAGATCTATCTTCACCACAACTTCCAGCAAGTGATAAGATACAAAATAACAACTTCAGAATGAATTCAATCTTCTCCAGCTGTCCAAATCCTCATCCGTAATCTTCATAACAATTTTTGCAATTCGAAAATCCTATCTCGTAAACTACCTTCTTGTACTACTCTCTCTATAAGCAGTCTATAAAGACAGCAACCTTTTATTAATACAATTATCGAGTTAGATCCAAATATTATTCTTTTAAATGGTATCAGCCTACACACCTGCAAATTTATGCAAGTCCTTCTTCTTCCCCTGCTATTTCTGTTTCCGCCAACATTTTTCACCTAGGCCCACCGCATGGCAGCTTTCACCTCTACATATCCAATATCAATAATCATGTCTAGCTCAAACTCGACCGCATCAATTTCCTCCTATGGCGTTCACAATTCCTCCTGTTATACTCAGTCAAGGCGTCATGGGTATTCTAAGTGGGAGCATACCCAGCCTTCCCAAAGAACAAATCACCGATGATTTGGCTTTTGCTCCTTACCGGCATGCAATGCCTGGTTTCGTCTCGACCAAATAATCCAGAGCTGGATTTATCCACTCTAACTCCAGCAGCATTCGGCCAAATGATTGGCCTTAATACTTCTTGCGAAATGTGGTCCACTCTCGAGCAAACTTATTGACCCAATCTCTAGGCTCGCAATTTCCAATTACTATTGGAACTTCAAAATTTTAAGAAAGGGAACCTTAGTATCCCAGAATATCTCAAAAAGGCAAAAATGATTGCCAACAATCTCTCTGCTGCCGGTTGTCCACTACACTCAGAGGATCTTGTCTCCTTTATATTAAATGGTTTGGGCTCAGATTATGAGCCTTCCATCATGTCTGTAGCAGCACAAACATACCCTGTTCAGTTAGAGGACCTTCAAACCATTCAACTTACTCAAGAACATCATCAGGCTGTTACAACACGAGCTGCTGGCTTAACTCTTCCCGCAGCAGCACCCTCTGTCAACATGGCCACCACCACATCCAGCAGAGGCCGTGGATCTGGTCGCTCAAACAGAGGAGGAAGAGGCAGAGGAGGTGGATGACAAAACCCCTCCAACTCAGCACCATCTAATAGGCCACGGACACACAATCGTCCAGCTTGTCAAATCTGCTACCGTAGAAATCATTCTGCGCTCAAGTACTACTATCGATTTGATGAAGCCTACCATTCCGCCCCTGCACCATCAATAAATACAACTGAAAATGAGGACCTGTGGTATCCAGACTCTGGAGCCACCCACCACTTCATTGGCAATCCGTCAATATTCAGTACAAAGGTTTTGTGTCCCTTCAAGCATTCCTTCTGAAAAATGTGATTTTTGTTCCTGAACTCATTAAAAACTTAGTGTCTGTTTCAGAATTTACCAAACATACTGACACATTTTTTGAATTCCATCCCAATACCTTTTACATCAAAGACTGGAAAACGGGGGACCTTATTGATCAGGGGCCACTTAAGGATAGACTTTACACATTTGGGGCAACTACTTTTTGTCTCAATGCTGCAAGACATAATCCAACCTTGTGGCACGATCGTCTAAGCTACCTATCTCTATCTACTACAAATACAATTTAGTGTTCTCTATCAATTCCAATTATGTCAAATAAAACTGTGCCTTGTGTTCCCTGCCATGTTTCTAAAGCACATCTTCCATTTTTGAATTATAAATTTCATGTTTCTTATCCTCTAGAATTTCTATCAATCGATATATGGGGTCCTGCGCCTCTCATTTCAGTAGCTGGTTTTAATTTTTACTTATCAATTATGGATGTCTACAACAATTTTACTTGGATATATTTTCTAAAATCGAAATCCAACACTTATTCTATATTTTCTCAATTTGCTGTTTTCATCCAAAACCAGTTACAATCTTCCATAAAATCATCCAACCAGACGGTGGCTCTGAATTTCTGAGTCATGCTTTTAAATAAATTCTGTTTAAACTTAGCATTAATCATCAGATTTCATGACCGTACACACCCCAACAAAATGGCATTGTCGAGTGAAAACACTTCCCTCATCTTCGCCCATATTCCAAAAATAAATTACAGGACAAGAGCAAGTCGTGCATATTCTTGGGATGTCATCCCCACCATAAAGGCTATCGTTGCCTACATCCAGCCACCGAACGCATATACATTTCATGGCGTGTCCTCTTTCACGAGTCCGTCTTCCCGTTTCAATCCCATCCTACAGTCGCGCCTTAAGGTAACCCACTTGCCGCGTCCACAACCAAACCAGGTATGCACATAATATTTCCTCTCGTTTTTACTCAATCAGGTGTTGTTATCTCTTCTTTACCACAAGTGGGTTCTTCTTCCAATCATTCTTCCACCAACTCTCCTACTCAATCCTGCAGTTGCGCCTTAAGGGTTCATATGCAAATTATGTCTATTTTCATGATGTATTATGTGATTTATTAGACCTAAAGTCTAACAAATACAAGTGATTTTGCCTCTACTTATTAGCAAGAAGATATATTCTTAGTATTTATAATTTTTCGGGTTTTTACGAATTTGGTCAGATATTTTCGGATTTTTTGCTATTTATGTGAATTTAAATTAGCTTGTTTTTGGATATGCTTTTCTGCCTCACACGGGCTAATCCCTAATATGCTCATGCCATATACACGCGGGCCGCATATACGCAGGGGCGGGGTGTGCAAATCGCTGGCTATATATCTGCGGGCCACATTAGCACGGGCCACATACGCTCGGCCACTCACCGGCTAATCCCTAATTTGTTTGTTATTTGTCTGTGATGCTACTATTTATTCATTATCTTTTGATGATTTGCCTTGTAACTCTGATGAATCCCCAAAGGGTAAATGGGAGTACTAGATGATTGAGGTGATTGTTTTATTTTGTCTGTTCTCCCAAATAGTAAAATATTTCCTAGATGACAAGAACATCAAGTAGTGGACATTCGTTTCCTAAGTCCATAAAGAACAATGTACTTCATGGAACAAATTATGTGAATTGGTCACAACGGGTTGAATTTTTGTTACGACGCAATAGATTTGATAGAATAATCAAAGGGGATACTCCTCCACAGAGACCTTCCTGAGTGAACTACCCTAACAATATGGAACAATATAAGAAGGTCCTTAGGAAATTCAAACAATGGAATGATGCAAATGAAATTTCTAGGTGACATATTCTTGATTCTCTTAGTGAAACTCTGTTGATGACTTATTTTTATGTCCCCACTGCAAAAGATATTCTCGACCTGCTTGAGGCTAAGTGTGGGGAAAAATCCTCTACTCACATCAATAATTTATGGATAAAATTTACTCGTTCCAAGTGTGTGGAAAACGCTGATGTGAGAAAATATGTAAATGACATGCTTGCTATGGTAGACCAATAGATAAAGAAACTAAAGTCGTCACCATCATGAACTCTTTACCAAAATCTTTAATATACATTCAAGATTTTTACTCTCTGTCCAAGACGAAGTGGACGATTTCTGAATTGGTGAATAATATTGATAATCTGACAGAGAGACACAATTCAGGTATTTATTTGGATAAACAGTCGCCTACTATTAATATAGTTTTGAAGCCGAAGAAAAAGAATTTTATGAAGAAGGAAGATGCTACTGATCGTCCACTTATGAGCAACCACTCATTGATGTGGATTCCGAAAAGTGGTAGTTGGTAATGGAAGAAGAGAAAGACTATATATATATAAAAAAATAAAGTTTGGAAACTTGTTGATCATCCTGCATCGGTTAAGCCCATTAAATGCAAGTGATTTTTACAAGGAAGAGAAATTATGAAGGTAAAATTGAAAGATTTGAAGGCTCGTGTTGTTGCCAAGTGTTCTACACAACAATATGGGATCAATTATGAGGAAACATTCTCTCCTGTTGCATGTATACTGTTTATACGAATTGTCCTATCCTTGGTTACATGTTATGACTATGAGTTGTTCTAGATTGTTGTTTAAACTGTTTTCCTTAATGGAGATTTGGACGAGGAAATTTATATGGAACAACCTCATGGATTTATTAGCATAGGAACTAAATCGAAAGAGTGTAAATTGGAAAAATCAATTTACGGTTTGAAATGGGCCTCTTGACAGTGGAATATCAAGGTAAATGAAGCAGTTAAGGAATATGGATTTACTCAGAATTTGGAAGATCATTGTATTTATATTAAAACAGTGGGAGATGGCATTCCTTTTCTTACATTATACGTAAATGATTTTTTTTTAGTTGGGAATGATACTCAATTACTCCAAGGTATAAAGGCAAGGTTATTTCAGACATTTGATATGAAAGACCTTGGGGAAGCTTCTTACATTCTCAACATTAAAATTCTATGGGATAGGGTTTTGCGAACATTGAGTTTATCTCAAGAGAAGTATATAGATACTCTTCTGGATCGATTTCATAAGTCCAATTGTATTAAAGATAAAGTACCTTATGATAACACTAAAAAGTTGAGTAAGGTGGATTATCCTTGTCGATTCAAAGATAAGTTGGACGAATCAAAATATCCATATGCTTCTACTGTAGGGAGTTTTATGTATGTTGTTATGTGTACAAGACCTGATCTTGCTTATTTTGTTGGGGTTCATAGATGGTTTCAGGCTAATCCAGGTTTCACTCACTGGGAAGGAGTTAAATGGGTGATGCGCTTTCTGCATCGAACTAAGTCATATGCTTTGATGTATTAGACGGAGAATTTGGAATTAATTGGTTATTTTTACTCAAATTATCAAAGATGCATTGATACCCGCAAGTCTATTTCTGGATTTATCTTTATGTTTGGCTGAGGTGCCATTTTGGGAAAAGCAAGAAGTAAGACTGTGTAGCGCAATAACCCGTGGAGGTAGAATATGTAGCTATGATAACAACAAGGGAGGCTATTTATCTTTGCAAATTCTAGTGGAGTCTTCTAGTGGTACACTGTGTGGAGCGACCCATCCCCCTCTTTTGTGACAACGCATCTACTATTACTATCACAAAATATTCAAAGTGTCACTCCAAGGCTAAGCATATTGAAGGGAAATACCAGTTAATACGAGACATGCTGATGAAGGAGGAAGTTGTTGTTCAGAAAATAGTCTCTCATAACAACTTAGCTGACCACTTACTAAGTGTCTTCCTGTGACCAGTTTCACTATCCATGTGGGGAACATGGGTTTAATTTGTTTGTAATTATGAGACCAAGTGGGAGAACATTGTTTTGTATGAATTATGATCTCATTGATATGTAATGTCATGACATTGTATTTTATATTCCATGGAATGAAATGACAAATTTGAATGAATGCATATGCTTTTGTGTGAGTATATGAGTATTCATGGTGTGCCTTGAGATTTAGCTTCCCTATTAGGTATGCACTTGTACTTGTATACGTGAGTCTCAATAGGGAGTAACTGTTGAGTCTCTAAATTGTCCTGGCCAATGGGACTACACAGGCACAGTTTCTTTTTCGGCTAATTATCATGCTTGTACGTATATACATTAGGTTTTCAATAGGAAGATAGAGTTGGATGTCTAAATTGATTCAAGCCTATGGTACTGCTTAGGCATAGTTATCTTAGTCGCTAATACTCGAACTGGTACATAGCTTTACCTTGAGTTCAGGTCCGAGTATGCTATGAATGGAGACCACTGAACTGGACAAGTATGGATTTGGTTTATTCCCCTGCCTTAGATAGCTAAGATGTACATTGTGTAGGCCCGGGTTAACTGCACTTGTATGTTAATGTATTTGAGGTAATGCCTATGGTCATGGTATGGTTTTATGTGTTAAAATTGATTTTTCAAGTTTTTTGAAAATCTGAATTTTTAAAAAATGGATTTGAATCCATGTGGGAGTTTGTTGGAATTATGGTTTCAAATATTTATTTTATGAAATAAAATTTCCATGACTTATGGGCAAGAGTTTCACTTTAAGATAATTTGTCATTGGACGTTTAGTTCAGGGAATAATTGCTAGCGCATCCCCCCTGTAGAGGTAGATTTAATGGGTACATTGACTCTGGGGACGCTTTGGGAATAAAGAGTTGTATCTCTCCCAAGGGTAATTAGTCCCACTTTGAAGAGAGACATTAGTACCGTACCCATTGGAATCTATAAATCCTCCAAGGTCGTACAAGTGAGGCTAAGGATTATGCACCCCCAATCACTTGTAAACATACTTGAAAAGATTTTATTGTGCACTACTTCAACTCAATTATTATTCAAAGATGAAAGGTACGCTTCTGTTATCTTTCTTATTTTAATTCGATAAAATCTGTATAATGTTTATGCAAAAGGGATCCTATGGAAATTATCTGTCTATTTTCATGATGCAGTATATGAATATTTAATGATGTATTACGTGATTTATTTGACTAAAAGTCCGACACCTCACAATTACACAGCCAGATTCAATATTCTGTCAACCAGGTCTTCCAATTTCAACAACAGCCAACCGATGTCCACTGGGGAGAACTTTTAAGAATTTTCTGTTACATAAAGTGGACTATAAATCATGGTGTTACTTTGTCTCGAATCGACTCGTTTGATCTCAACGTGCACACTGATGCAGATTGGGTAGGAAATCCCGATGATCACCGTTCAACCACAGATTTTTGTATTTTTCTGGGTGATAATTTATTATTTTGGAGCTCAACGAAACAGCCAACAGTTTTCCGCTTCAGTGCTGAGGCAGAGTCCCGCACCTTAGCCACAGCTGCCTCGGAAATCTCTTGGCTGCTGGAATTATTCAAAGAACTATGAATTCGGATACAACAAAAACCCACAATCTGGTGTGACAACCTCTCGGCCACATACACTGCTGTAAATCCGGAATTCCACCCTCGTACCAAATATATAGAGCTCGATAATTACTTCGATTGTGACAGAATTGCTCAAGGATGTCTTCAAGGGAAATACATTCCAACCACTTATCAGATTGCCGACATATTTACAAAAGGATTGTCTCTTCAACTGCATCATCGGTTTCAAACCAAATTAACTGTTTCGCCAAACAGCTATATTAGTGGGGGAGTGTAAATGAAGTTAATCAAGATCTATCTTCACCACAACTTCCAACACGTGATAAGATACAGAATAACAACTTCAGAATCAGTTCAACCTCCTCTAGCTGTTCAGATCCTCATCCAGCATCTTCATAACAATTTTTTACAATTCGAAAATCCTATCAGTGTACCCTACCTTACTGTACTATATCTGTAAGCAGTCTATAAAGACAGCAACCTTCTATTAATAAAATCGTCGAGTTAGATACAAATATTATTCTTTTACATCAATCTCAGTTAGTTTGCAAATGGAAATCTTGAAATTCAGGAAATGTAGAAGATTCCCTATGCATCAGCTGTAGGGAATCTAATGTTTTCTCAAGTTTGTACGCATACGGATACGGGGTACATTGTTGGCATGTTTTGTAGATAGATAAGCAATCCAGGAATAGATCATTGGAATCCAGCCAAAAGGATTATGAGGTATTTGAAGAGAACTAAGGATTATATCCCACATATGGAGTCAGACTATTTAGAGACCATTCGGTATTATTATTTCAATTTTGCCGAATGCCAAGACACTAGACCACTTCAGGATACATCTATCTGTTGGTTGGTGGGGTTGTTTCTTGCCGTAGTCCCAAGCATTCCCTTATTGCCTCTCCTACCAAGTAAGTAGAGTTTGTAGCATGTTATGAGGCATCCAACCATGGAATATGACAAAGAAACTTTTGTCACCGGCTGGCAATTGTGGTATGATTTGAACGACCATGTTAGTAATATTGTTACAATAAGTAAGTTGTATCATATTCCAATAACAGAAGGAGCTTGTCAAAGTCAAAAAATATAGAAATCATGTTCCTTATTGTGAAGGAAAGGGTACAAAATGAACAAATTTCTATAGAATATTTAGAGACAAACTCTACGATTGTAGAACCGCTTACGCAAGGTCTTTCACGGAAGGCCTTTCATGAGCACATTTTCGGTATAGGTGTTTTATCGCATGACGAATATTCAATTTAGGGGGACTTTGCCAATGTTATGTTTGGTATTTGAAGTAGCATGCATACATTTGTATTTGGACAGATATTTTTATCAGAAATAAAGTTTCATGTTCAGGTTTTTTTACTCTATATAATAAATTTACTAAAATGACCTCAATTGAGAATGACCAATTGGAAAAACACATTACAAATCACCTTCTCGTGTTTTTCATGCTACACTTTTCATTATTGATTAATGTCATTTATTTGTATTGATGCCAGTGATCACTGATGGTTTAGTTATGATTAATATAATGAAAGGGGCATTGGTCCTATATTGATGGGAGTTTATAGACAAGATTGTTCTGATATGTTCAATGTTACCTAAGTTTTGAGCTCATAATGTGTGACACATCACTCAGTTTACATCTGCGACACAGGGAAAGATTGTTAAAAGTTTAATTAGGACACACATGTAATAATTAATGTGTTAAGACATTTTTTAATTATCCATAAAAAAGTGATTTATTCGAATAAGGTTTTTGGTTTAAGGGCATACGCTTTCCTGGAAAGTGTCGAGTAGTAGACACCATAAGTGGTATTTCCAATTTTATAAGGGGAAAATTGGAAAACAAAATAACTACTCTCACATAAATATGTACAATACGGTCCCCTTTGTATAAAATATATACTCTTCCTCCCTGTCAGAAGAGACATACAGCCAACTCTATAGCGAAAGAACAAAACCTACGATCCACTACATTCTTCTTCAATGGTTAAGCAAGGAATTGACAGGCGCACTTCCGGTATTTCTCAAATCGCATCAATTGGCCTGATTCGGATTGTTTTGTATGAATTTAAAATACCTATAAATCTGAATTAGATATAGAAGATAATGATCCACCAAGGAGGTTCAAAAGTTATGCATTTAGTTCATGCGTAAGACCTAGCACCGGAGAGCCTCAATAGATCACCTTGTCATTATTTTCTGTCATGTATTAGGCAATAAACGTTCAGAGGGAGGACACCAATGTAGTAAATACTGTTGGCAGCCTGCCAAAGGAAATTTCTACTTTATAAAAATTTTATTTAGTACACTCTCATGATACCACGATGAATTCTATGGGAAGCGAGTGGAAGAAGAAGAAGAAGAAGATCCAATTCTGACGAAAATGTTTTATGAAAGGCTGATCCAGTTGAATATGGAAGGACAATTGAATACTTGGTACATGTCCCACAAACAAGATATGGATAGATGAAGAGAAACTAAAAAATACTTAAAGAAAATCCTTGGATTAAAAAGAGAAATATTAGAATGAAAATACATGGATGAGAGTCCAATTAGTATTTCATGGAAATCTAATAATTTATTGTGCAAATATTTTTTGATTTCTGCTAGCGACTGTTGTATTTACACTATTTCACAGATCTACTCGCTGGTTAAAAACACTTCTCCCGGGGGTTGAAATCCGCAGGGAAAGGCTAACACACCACTTGCAGATGTTCTGCCAGCGGATTTAAACTCACCTGGATAAGAATTGTTGGCAAAGCATTTGCCCAACCTCCGAAAACAATGGTCATATGCCACTGGAAAAATTGCTGACACAAAATTATTACCATCGGTTTTCGGCGTAAAACAGCAAATGTCGGCAGATTAAAATCGTTGGCACAATATCGTGTAGGTCGACGGTTATTGTTTTCTTGTGTCTGCTCATATTTTTCGCCAGCAGTTTTTTCTCCCTGGTATATATTTTTTACAACCAAAATAAACTTGTTGGCTATATTTTAACAAAAAAATGAAAACCCTTTGCCCGGGGGTTTCACAACTTTCATGCAATGGTTATGTGCATTGTAGCATAACCGCCAGGTAAAATATTTTGGCGCAAATAAGTTTTGTTTTTTTCTTTGGATTCACCCATATTTCTTTTATTTCACTCATTAAAATTTCAAGAAAACTCTCAAGAAAACTGTAACCTCAATTTTATAAACCTGTTTAACATAATACTTACAAACAAATTGTACTTTACAATCTACAAAAAAGAACATAACTTAATCAAATTAACTAATAATGGAAGAACTCCATCTGCAGAAAAACAAATCATTGAGATGGGGGACCATTGTCTTCGTAATATTGTGTGCCAGCAAGAATAGGTAAAGAAAAATATCAACTAAGGGTTAACATAAACTCTTGAATACTTAAACAGTTCAATTAACTAGACTTACAGATCACACCTGAACTACCAAAGAAAGCGTCGGGAATGGTACCTTGTGTCTTTGTCATTTTATTAATGGCCCATCTAAATTCCAGCCTTGCTTCATCTTGGTTGTCCTCCTTCTCCTTGAATTCCTTTATCTCCTTGTCCTGCTTCTCCTTCTCCCTCTGCCTCTTTCCTTCAATCTCCGTTACCCGATTTTCTCACTCAGCAATACTCTCTGTCAGTGGTCAAACCTGATGTATGGAGCTTGTCCTAGAACTCGCTAAGTTGGGTTCTCTGGCTTAAACTGCCCGACAAAAGCCCCTCCTTGAGTAACCGAGGCAAAGACCTCTCTAGTAGCCTCTGTGGTGACCACCGTGAACATCATCTAACTCTTCAGTCAATACTTCCATTTCCTGTGAGGATGCAACCTTGCGATCCTTTGCTCCTGCACAAAAAAGAAGGGAATTATAACTATCAAATGTTCAATTTATTCAAATGAAAAAAAGATATAATAAGTTATGTACATACGCATTTCTCGCGAGTTGAATCTTCCAGATATGTCCAATCCTTTTTCGTATGGACCAATAGGTAGGAAGTAAAGAAACTAAAACCATCCTTGGTCGACCATCTATTTGGAAGTCATTGAAGAAATTAACGAGTCTATAGGGTATTTTTACAAGTAATTATTCATGTACTTGTCCCTTGTAATGACGAGCTAGCGTCAATGTGTGGAGTGACCTTTTTCAGGAACAATTTATTTTATTTGTCTCTGACAATTTCTTGACTCCACTTTGCCAATATGCACCAAATAATGGTAATAATGACTCTTGAGATCCACAATTTTCCTTTCACGTACTAGTACTAGGTTTGAGACGTTTGAAATAATTCCTCTTGCAGTTTCAAATGTTTTAACATACGGAGGAACTTGGGCTTTTCTTCCCTTGACATGTAGTAGGAAGCATGAGAAACCATTCTGTGTTGAAGGTTTAAATTGGTTTCAATATTGCCAATTTTTGCAAATCCAATCTTGACTTGATGTTGTCCTTCATCTTACGATCCTATTGTAAAATACTATTAAAAATAATGTGACACATTTTTCTCTATATGTACAACGTCTAAATTGTGACAACAGTAGAGTCTTCCAACAGTAGTCAATATATGTGCTCTGCTTCTTTAACCCTTCAGGTAATTTGCGAGTGATAGTTAAGAGGAGTTTGCCTATGCCAAATTCAGCATTCTATATCATAAGATTTGCAGGATAACCTTTCCTAATAGTGCTTGTGGTACCTCGTTGTGCTCCTCTATCCACAAACTGATTTTTTGTCCACTTCCTTGGGATGATCATCTGGTAGAAACCGACGGTCATAGGTACATGTTCTTCCGACTGCATGGAAGATATACTGAACCATACTTAACATGACATGCAGGACATACTTCGTACTCCTATATTCTAATAGGATCACATGTCATAAGTTGGGAAGTTAGAAAATAGTCCACATCACTACCACGCGCATATGTGAGACTAATCGGGTATCTGCATCTTAGTCCTCATTCCCACTTCCCACAATAGTTTGAACTCATCGATCAATGGCTGCTGGTAAACATCAACATCGTTGCCCGGGAATTTCAGTCCATCAATAAGGAAGTTCACGAGAAAACTGAGTCTAAAGTCATCCCTCTCCTTGTGAGGCAAAATTCTCCATTTGGGTTTGACTGTAAGATGAGCTCATCTTCACAGTTTGTGTCAATGTAGTGCTCAGACAGCAGGCTATTCAATTGAGAGAGGTCTGATACTTCTTCATCATGTGGTTCATTTTTGAATTCCTCGCTCTAGTCAAATGAGCCAAGTGCTCTCCTTGTGATTAAATTTTGTATCATTCTATCTGGAGAGCTTGATAAGTTGGACAGTCTTGGGTAGATGTATTTTTAGGGCTATCTTTTAACCAGAGATTATTCCAGAATTCTGTTTGATCCCCTTTTTCTGGTGCATACCTGATTTTTTATGTGAAGGTCTGCCATACCTAGTGGATGTGTTTCCATATGTGAAGGTCTGTCATACCTAGTTGACAGTCTTGGGTAGAAAATTATGCTTGTGTGCAAGTGCAAACGTTGTACGAAGTAATATACTGGACGAGTTCAGATCGATCCCACGAGGACTACACTACTTACTAACCAATGAATTCTCTACAGCTAAATCTAACAACTGCAATTAAAGAGATTTATCACAGTATCCAAATGTAAAATTACAAAAGAAGACTAAGTATCTAATTACAGCAGTCCTAAGTGATACACGCTCACATGCTAGAGACGAAGTAGATTAAGAGAAGGGGAAGTGATTTCATGCAATTAAAAGAATGATTAATGCAATTTAGCTAAGTGTGCCATTCTAAGGCTCGTTAGTGGGTCTGGAATTCCCTTTGTGTACCCCTCTCTCGAGGCGATATGACTGTACCCCCTCCTTAGCCTGATTTGTCCCTCGAAGTCTCATGTCTAAATCAAGGGTCCATGAAGGATCAGTCTAAACTGACCACACGTGTCCGGACTCTTTTATCAAAGTGTATCGGAGCACCCCTCACCTGCCTTTGCTGGTCTTGCCGCGATAGGGGAATCACACACAGAGTGGTGGTATCATTTCATATTACCTCTCAGTCTCAACGAAAAAAAAAGATGAACATGTGGAGGTCGTCAATCTCCTCATGTTAATAGCTCCCCAACGACCACTCACATTAAATTAGAGATTGATTGAACTATATTAACAAAAATAGCTGGGATTCCTCCAATGGTGCTAGGTCTTGGTGCCGAGTGTGGTGCCATATGACTCTGCGGCGTCGCATTGCATTATCCTTGTGTCGCCAGCACTGCAGCGCTGGCTTCTGTCACTGAGGCATGTGAGGTTGAGCACTCCTGCATTGGTTTCGGTTGCCGAGGCACTGGATGAGTGAGGATGAGCGCTTTGGCGTTGGATCCTGATGCCAAGTCACTGCACCTAGAAGAATTATGTTGTTTCGAACGCTCTTACGCCGAGTCAGCCGCCAAGGCGTTCGACACTTAGCCATATCTTCAGTGCTTGCAGCCCCTATTTATGCGATGTCGTAGCTTTGAACGTCGCGTCATGTGGCGTCTGCCACCAAAAGTTAGTGAAATTGCAACACTATTATATCAAAAGTAAAAACGCTGTATAATTTCCAGTAACCACCAACCTAGAAACGAATCCCTTCCTGGGAAGGAGAGTTTACTTCTAATTAACTTCACCCAAGAGGGTGGTTTAAGTTCATTAATTCTCCAGCACTATTTAGGAGAAGAGCTTGATTGAAGTGTTGCAGTTTCTTTATTCTGAGCCCTCCGAGTGATTTATGTTAACAGATGGTGTCACAGTTCACCAAGTGGTGCTTGAATTCATTATTTGTGCCTCTCTAGAGGAAGTTCCTCATCAACTTCTCAATTTCTTTAGTTGGTCCTGCTGGATTGTACATAAAGGATAGCGAGTAGGTTGGGATACCTGCTAGACATGATTGGAGGAGCACAAGGAGTCCTGCCTTTGATAGGTGCTCTCTTTTCCACATTTCGAGTCTTCTCTTCATTTCTCTATGATGGGGTCACAGAGACTTTTATGTTATCGTCTACAGAATATTGGTAGGCCAAGGTGGGCGATAGTCAGATTGGCCATTGTACACCCGAGTTTAGATGTTGCTTCATGTGTGAACTCCTGGCTTGTTATTTTTTATGACGATGGAAGTGTTTCTCCAATGGACTTTATGCCTTGTCGATAGTTGTAAGAGTTCCAAGCCTGCCTTTGGATTCTGGAATTGAGCCATCGAGCCTCCGCAGAAGATAACCATTTCGCTGTGAACTGTACGAGAGGGGTTAGTCCGTTTGGGAGAGTGTTTTGTAGCCATCCAATCCCTACAATGCTTCGGACGAAAGCTGACATGCCTTCACCAACTATGTTGAAGAGCAGGGGGGTAAAGGGTCTCTTTGTTTCAGTTCTCTGGTGCCGTTGAAGAGGCCGAACAGTCTTCCATTTATTGAAACAGAGTACTATACTGATGAGATACATCTATAGATCCATTTCCTCCATCTGATTCCAAAACCCTTCTTTTTCATTACAAGGTCTAAGTGTCTCCAGCTTACTTTGTCAAAAGCTTTTTCCAGATCGAGTTTGATCATAAATTTAGGGGATCCTTGCTTCGTAAGGAGCTCTACCGCTTCTTGAACTAACATAGCCGAGCCAAGTATTTGTCTTGATTCCAGGAATGCACTTTGTTCATGACCAATAAATGAGGGCAGGACTTTTTTCAATTTTGATGGTCAAGACTCTTGCAATAACTTTGTAGGTTCCGGATTCCAGGCTAATTGGCATGTAATCCTTTCTTTCTTGTACTCCTTTATTCTATGGTATCAGGGTTATGGTGGATGCACCGAGTGACTTCTTTCTTATATCATAATGGTACAAATTGTGAAAGAGTTTCAGCTTAACTTCCTTCATGAAGTCGCATGCTTCGCGAAAGAATTCTCCATTAAAGCCATCTGGTCTTGGGGCTCGGTCTGTCGGCATGGATGTCATGGCTTGTTTTATCTCATCTTCAGTGAATGGTAATACAAGGGCTTTTGAGTGAGCATGCTTGAGCTTCTCTAGAAGGAGATCATGTACATTGGCTTGCAATTTGGGTCTGCACTGTAAATGTTTTTAAAATAGTTGACTATGCCTTCTTTGAGATTTGCCTTGTCAGTTATGATTTCACCATTGATCATGAGGGAGTTTATGCGATTGATTCTGCTTCTGGACGAGGCCATCGCATGGAAGAAAGTTGAATTTCTGTCTCCTTCTTTTAGCTGTGTGTAGCGTGCACGCTGCTTCTAGAAAATATTTTCTTAAAGCTTAAGTTGTCCAAACCGTCGTGTGGAATCACTTCTGTCACTGATTTCTTTAGCCAAACAGTTTATGCTTTCTTTGGTGCTATCGATTCCTTCTGTGTGAGGTTGTAACAGCCTCCTTTGTGGTTACTCTGTCGCCTTCTTGATTCTGAACCAGGAGATTTTGTCCCTCTTTAGGTTCTTGAGCTTGTGGTGAATGTGAGTTGTGGCTTCGGACAGCATTATGGCCTCTGACTTCCACCATTGGCTCAATTTGAACTTGAGATCCTTGTGTACGAGCCATGAATTCTCAATTCGGAAAGGTTTGTTGCCCCCAGTGACTTAGATTAGTATCTAGTAGTATAGGCCAATGGTGAGACCACTTTTCCTAGGATCTTTCCTGTGGATGTGTTGTATGTCCTCAGCCAATCCGGAGAAGCAGGGAAGAGATCCAGCTTTGACAGAATTGGTTTTCTTTACATGTTTCTCCATGTAAACCTCTTTCTAAATATTGGAATTTCCTTTTTGTCGTGTGTTACAATAAGTTCATTGAACCTTCGCATCATAGCAGTTACCGCATTGGATGGTGGTTTCTTTTCATTTTTATATTGTATTGCATTGAAGTCCCTAGCTAACAACCATGAACTGGGCCATCTTCCCAACAAATCTCTTAGCTCCTCCCAGAATCGGTCCCTACCATGGTATGAGCTAGGGCTATAAATACCACCCAGGGTCCAATAGGTCCCGAGGGTTTTGTCAGTTAATTTAAGTCCAATGCGAAAACCACCAAGCTCGGATTCACTACCATAAACAAATACAGGGTTCCTGAGGGTAAGAATTCCTTCGGCCGATACAAAATCGTTGAGAGCAACCCACTGCGTCCTACTAAAAGGCACAATTGACAAAATAATTTCCTCGACACAACCGACAACTTGGTTTCCTGGGGGACCTCTATGTCTACTCCAGACTTCCTCAGAATTTCTTTAACGTTGGCTTTTTTATACGGGTTGTCAAGTCCCCCTTATATTCCACAATATCAATTTCATCTACAGGCCCCGTCCTCTACAGATGCCTCGCCTGGACCTGCCGCTGCGACCATCTCCATATTTTGCACCTGTCGGACAATGACTGCATAGTCCTCATCCATCCACAAGTAAAAAACCTCATTCCGCAGACGGATGCCGTTGGCGGAATGAAAATCGGCCGGCGGACCTGGGCCAGCCGTCGGCCGATTCTACAGGTTTGTAAACCCCCATCGGCGGACTGTTGGGCCTTATAGGTTTTTACAAAACTCATGGGCTTCCTCCAGCTCCCTTCTTCTCCCACCCACGCGCCCTTCTTCTCCATCCCCCGCGCCCTTCTTCTCCCTCCCCCGTGCCCTTCATCTCCTCCCCGCCTCTTCATCTCCCTCCCCGCCCTTCATCTCCCTCCCCGCCTTTCATCTCCCTCCCCGCACCCTCTTCTCCCTCCTCTGTGCCCTTCTTCTCCCTCCTCTGCGCCCTTCTTCTCCCTCTCTCGCTCCCTTCTTCTCTCTCCCCGCACCTCTTTCCTCCCTCCCCTCCCTTCTTCTTCCTCCCCCGCGCCCATCTTCTTCCTCCCCCGCTCCCGTCTTCTCCCTCGCCCGCGCCCTGCTTCTCCCTCCCCGCGCCTGCCTTCTCCCTCCCCCGCACCTGTCTTCTCCTTTCCCCGCGCCCGTCTTCTTCTCCCCTACCCCGCGTCTTCTTCTCCTTCCCCCGTGCACGTCTTCTCCTCCTTCCCCCGCCCCCTTGTTCTCCTCCTTCCCCAGCGCCTTGTTCTCCTCCTCCCCCCCATGCCTTCTTCTTGTGACATTGGGAATGTAACTCTGTTATTTGTATATTTAAAGGTTCATTTATTGCTGTAAAACTATATCATATCATTATTGCTTGTTGGTTTGATGTGTTGTTCAATGGGAGGTAAGCTTTGTCGATGACTATTATTTGTTTCTTTCCTTTTGATGGTTCTTACTTTTTGGTTTGAGTAATAAACAAGATTTTGTTAAAGAGGTAGGAGGAACAGCATCTCAAAGTTGAAGCCCCCAAGATGTGGCTTTTATAGTTAAAAAATTATAGGAGAAGAGCTTATATGATGACTCGCCTGTGTCTCACAGGCTGCTTAATTTTTGGCAGTTTCAGCCTTATATCTGTTTACGAAGTTACGAATCTATGGAGGTTCCCATTGTTTTAAATTTCATTTATTCACCTAAAAATATTTATTTTAGTGAGATAAATTTGATACTGAATGACTGAGTATTTCGTGCAATTATCACTATGGATACCAAATACTAAAGTGGGCCCTGGCTGATTACTTGATGTTGAGCCTTATTACAATGAGTAATTCTAAGAGTTGAAAGTCTTGTAGTCCGCTTGTTCTTCTGCTGCAGTCCTCTCTTTAGTGTATCCTTTAGATTTTGTTCTTCTGTGTATGATAGTGCAGTGATTTACTTAATCTCTTGTAAGTGGAGAATCCAGTAATACCCGCGAGCATAATATGACATTACCAGTAATATGATAGTGCCGTATGATTTACAGCATATTACTTGTTAATCACTATGAATTTCTCAGTGGTACCTGATGATCATTCATATGCACATACTTCTGCTGAAATCATGATGATTTAAGTGACTACAAGGGATGGCTCAAGAAGTCGAGTCACTATTTTGGAAGTCTGAGGTTCAGATTTTGGACTTCTATCATCGACTCGAGTTGACTTTAAAGAAATCTGTTTATCTTAGGCTTCTTAAGTCCATGAATAGATTTACTGAGCTGACATTTAGAAATTCAGTTAAAACCATGGATATCAAAAGTTACGGTTGAGAGTGAAATCTACTATCTCAAGATTTCTTGAAGTTGATTGTTTTCTGGTGCAAGAATGGTGTGGTATGGTACCCTCTGCAGTTCTGTTCAACGCTGGCTTACCACAGCACCAGGTGCTCCCACAACTCACTGGTACCAACTCCGTTGTGTTCTCTCTCAGCCATTGTATGTGATGGCTGGACAAGAAATTACTGGCCGCCTTCACATGGTTGCACACCAGGCTCAGAGCTATACTATGTACCTAACCCACTCAGGTTTGTCTTTACACCATGTTCTCTTTGTGCGGTGTTTGTTTATGAAATAAAACCTGTACACTGACTGTTTGTAAATACAAAGTTCAATGGGTAAGCTTGATTTAAAAGAACCATATTATCGAATGTCCCAACCTCAGGCCCACTCATGGGCACAAGATCAACAGCCACACCAGTTAATAAACTCCCAGGTATCCTACAAGAAGTTTTTTTAGCTGCTTGGTTGTTCTCAAATGGTTTGTTAACCCCATGTACATCCTCCATATTAAGGAACACTGCGGTAGGCTACTTCCACAAATTTATTGGAACACTGACTGTTCATAATTCTATCAATCATGATGGCCATGCTTAGATATACAAGAATTAAGATAATACACAGTGGACGAAGGAAACAAGTTAACATTGTGGGATTTTTCCTTTTTTTTTTTTAACATGATACCATACACAAATCCTTTTCAAAAATGCCAAAGCTACTTGTTCTCATTAACCGGATGTGTGACTTGCTGCTTTCACATTGCCAAAGGTTTTACACGCTTTTATAATTCCAAAGCTACTGGTTCTCTTATCTTTTTCTTTCTCTCTCTCTATCTCTCTTATCTTTTTCTCTCTCTCTCTCTCTTATATCTTATCTTTTTCTTTCTCTCTCTCTTATATCTTATCTTTTTCGTTCTCTCTCTCTTATCTCTCTTTTGCTTCATTTCTATCAGGGTCAGCACTGCATGCCTATTAGTGGTTCTGTCTCAAATATACAGATAAAAAGCTTCTCTGATGTACTTTTTGTCTATATGTATATAGTGTCTTTCTAGTTAAGAAATATAGTTGATTACTATGTTTTTGCTTTTCTATATTTGCAGGCATTTATTCTTCACTGCAATGTTGATCACTTATTGGCGCTTTTTAAGCAGACAACTTGTTCATACTGTGACGTCAGATAAATTCTATTATAAGCTTGTGAGCTTCCTGATCTAATATCAGATTTCCCACTTTGAACTCTCATCTGTATATGGTGACAGGTGTGCTCCCTCTCTCTATCCTCTCTCTCCTCTATCCTCTCTCTCTCCTCTATCCTCTCTCTCTCCTCTCTCTATCCTCTCCTCTCTCTTTCATCTCTCTCATCTCTCTCTCTCTTCTCCCTTCTCTCTTATCTCATCTATTCTCTCCTCGTTCTTGCTCTCTGCTCTCTTCTCTCTGCTCACTCTCTTCCCTTTCTCTTATCTCCTCGTTCTTGCTCTCAGCTCTCTGCTCTCTCCTCTCTCTCTCTCTCTCTCTCTCTCTCTCTCTCTCTCTCTCTCTCTCTCTCTCTCTCTCTCTCTCTCTCTCTCTCTCTTCTCTTTCTCTTCTCTCTCTTCTCTTTCTCTTCTCTGTCTCTTCTCTTTCTCTTCTCTCTCTTCTCTTCTCTCTCTCTCTCTCTCTCTCTCTCTTCTCTTTCTCTTCTCTTTCCCTTCTCTCTCTTCTCTCTTCTCCGTAATCTAATTTTTTTTTATTTTTTCAAACATTCCGCTGATGCACCCCCACACGTCGGGGGAATCCATTCCACCGACGCACCCCTACGCATGGGGGCACGTCGGGGAAATCCATTCCGCCGACAATGTGCGGTCTGTCGTTGGATGACCAACTCTGCCAATGGCTCCCGGCGTCGGCCGAGTAGATTCATTTGCGCGACTGGGTTTTTTGTCGCGCGACTGGGTTTTTTGTCACGGGTTTTTTCGTAGGCCGACAACTCCACCGACGGACGTTCCGACGACATTGCCTTACCCGTCGTTGGAATGTCCGCCGACGGGTATTCGGGTTCTGCAGGTGCCTTTTGGCCGCCGGCGGACTAAGGTTTTTTAGCTGTTATCTATCAGCCAATTTTGTCCCCGACCGTTCCGACCCAGGAGTTGGTCTATCGATCATAGTTTCAGGTGGAGGACCTGTGGCTCTGGGTTGTCGCGGAAATCCCTTTCACGCACTATTGGAGGTTTTGGGTTTGCGCTCTCGGGGTAGTCCTACCCCGGCTCATAGTCGTCAGGTGCTCGCTCACCAAGCTGCGGAGGTTCTCAATCTATTGTTTGTAAGTCATGACTTCATCAGAGGGCTACAGAGAGGGTGGCCGTGGTGGCGTGGGGGAGCAGGACCTTGAGAAACTAGCAGAAGGTCGGTCGCGGAAGCTGTGGGCTGATGATTCCCTCCTCCCTCTTGGGAGGGAAGAGTCTTGTTCCATCGACGGTAGGTGTTCTGGGAGCCATGGTTTTTAATGGATGGTATGGTAGTTCGATGAGTTCTAGGGAGAAAATGGGGTTGTTATATAGGCACAGGGAGTAGACTAGTGTAATTGAAGGGGAGGTTGGGGTTGGGACTGGAGTGATTTGAGTGGAGCGTAAGGATGAGAAACGATCGTTCAAATTGATGGAGACTAAACCACTTGATCTTACGTGATCTTTCTGTCTCCGCCACCACTTTCGAGGGGTCACCTCACGCCATTCAAGCGATCTATCCACGTAGTCCCCATGATGGCTATGACGTTCCCTAGATTGGATTGAATTCTATTTTGATTCATATTGTGAAAGGACCGTACCTCGTTATCTCTGGAGATTGGTGCTTGACTCAGAGACTCAGTGGCGATGAGTCTGGGTCTGTTTTGATTCACTCTGGGTTTTGCTGTGTATCCCACAACTCCGGCAGAGGGGATTCTAGCATAGCTTCAATTCAGAAGGGCTTTGAGCCAACAATGAAGGTTCACTTTCTGCCCATTGCTCAGGTTTTGTTGCTTTGCATGAATTCTCTAGCCGGTGCCAGGTCTCTTCTCATATATATGGCGTTGTCTAGTTTGAGCAGTTTCCTATAAACTGGATTGGGATTCCAATGATCTTTAACAAATAAGGATTTTATATTTCTCCCTTGAAGTCACTCCACGGTAGGGAAAGATGGGTTGTGGAAGTGATTGGTGGCATTAATGATTCATCTCCTCCCGGCTTTTGACCCAGATCAGCCACGAGTGGGCATTAAGTTGTATTTCTGGTTTGGTAGTTAGTTTTGCCACGATCCAACTTTCAAGCCAGTTCTCCACATCTTCTTTGTTCGATCGATCATTTGGTTGAATTGCCAGAGCGTATCAGAGGCTCCTCTCTCCATCTCTCCAAAACTTCTCAGGTTGGATGTGTTAGAGTTCAGGGAGTTTCTTTTGAGGGTCATATCATCCCTAGTTGTGTGGGGTGTCGGCTAGGTGCACTCCGGGTGGGTGGCTATTAGATTTAGTGAAAGGATATAGAATATGAGAGAAAAGTGAAAAGATAGGAAGAAGGGGAAAAGAGAAGGAGAGAAAGAGGTTGTAAGGTCTTCATGACCTACAACCCTAAAACTTGTATTAACAGAATCCGAAAATAAAAAATTATAATAATGCCATTCATGGCTTGAGGAGCAAGTAAACTATACAATAAACAAACAATAACTAACAAAAGTTCAGTAAAATTACCAAAATACCCCTAACTCTTAACTATCCCCCCCAAGCTGGAGCGTAGATATAATGAAGGCCCAGCTTGGAGAGATGGTACTCAAATTCTATTCTTCGAAGAACTTTAGTAAGCCGATCAGCCAGTTGATCTTTAGTGTTAACTTGTAGAGTGTGCACAAATGCTAAGGCAGCAGCAGTAGTACCAATAGCAATAGCATAAAGAGGGTTTTATGAATCCAGCAGTAACAAAATAACACCTTCTCGGAGCAGCACTAAGCATGTAACACACTTAAAAAGGGGTATTAGCGATCGCCCTTTCCGCAGCAGTGCAGCAATGACGCTAACAGTATGAGTCCAATGACTCAGCAGTACGAGTCCAACGACTATGCAGTACGAGTCCAACGACTCAGCAGTACGAGTCCTTAGTACTCCAACCAGATACATCGAACTTGAGTTCACACTACATGAAGGACAAGCTTTGTACCCCTTAGTACTCCAACCAGATAACATCCCATATGCAGGGAAGTCTAATATAGTCCACATCACCGCTGCACGCATCTGAAAAGTAGACCCGGTATGCGCATCATAAGTTGTCACACCCGATTCTCACAACACCATCAACTCATCGATCAAGGGCTGCAAATACATGTCAATGTCATTACCAGGCGATTTGGGTCCATCAATTAGAAGACTCATAATGAAGGAGCTCTGTTTCATTGCCAACCAAGGAGGCAGGTTGTATACAGTGACGATTACTGGCCATGTACTACGGCTAGACCCAATCCCAATTTTAAATGGATTGAAACCGTCGGTCGCAAGACCAAGACGAACGTTTCGTGGATCAGAACTAAAAGTCGAGTGTGTGGCGTTGAAGTGCTTCTATGCAACAGAATCTCTGGGGTGAATCATCTTCCCTTCTTCAGTTGCAGGAGTAGTTCCATGCCACGACATCATTTCCGCAGTTTTCCTTGACTTAAAGATCCTCTGCAGCCTAGGTACCAAAGGAAAATATCGTAGGACTTTTGCTGGCTTGCAATTTTTCTTATCAGCCGGTTTCTTTTTTTCTGACCATCTTGACGACCCACAACTTGGGCAACTATCCAGATCCTTGTATTCATTCCTGAATAAGACACAATCATTTGGGCATGTATGAATTTTTACATAATCCATCCCCAAGTCAGCCATCAATTTCTTTGACTCGTATCAGTTTTCTGGGAGAGTATTATCTGCAGGAAGAGCATCTTTGATGAGGGCTATCACATAAGAGAACAACTTGTTTGTCCATTTGTTCAAACACTTCAACTGAAATAAGTGGACCATAAAGGACAATGTAGAATATTTATGACACCCAACATATAGTGGTTTCTTCGCCTTATCTAGTAATTCTTCGAATCTACGCAATCCCGGGATATCACCTATAGGATTAGCACTGTCGTCTCCAACTTCTTGCATAAATGCATCATCTAACATCATTCTCATATCTTCGCCATGTCTCATCTCCACCTGGACATATTCTCATTCAGTTCCTGGTCGTTCCCCATGGTAGTACCACATGTTGTATAGTGGGGCAAAACCTTCTAATATTATATGGAACTTGATGGTCTCGCACAGGAGATAATGTCTGTTCTCACATTTGGCACATGGACACCGCATTGGACTGTTTTCTTCAAACCCAAGTTGCTGTTCAGCATACTGGATGAAGTAATTGATTCCACCCACGAAGTCCGAGTGGCATCAAGCAGGCTTTGTTCTGTACTCGTACATCCATTTCTTATCACTAAAGTAGTCCATCTTGATTGGAATTGTCAAAGAGGGACTACAAAAGACATGACATGAACGATGAGTATTTCATACACAGCCGATGGCAATTGATGATAAGCATCATTAAGCTCATGTATATAATGTGAATACCAGCAACTTGATTTATGGGAGCTGAACTAATTTAAATAAAACAAATATTAATGTCAGTGCATCCGTACATATAGTTGAACTTAATTATATAAATAAATCAAGTTTTTTTATTTATGTCTTCAAGATGTACTTCAATATCAATGAAGATCACCTTGGATCACAACATATATTTCTCTATTTATTTCTCTATTTATTTCTCTTTTATATGTACCTAAAAAAAATATATCCTCTATATATGTTATGAAGATCACCTTGGATCACAAGACACAACATACATTAGTCAAAAAAGGCTTAGGTTTCTGTTTGATGATATAATATAGCTTTAGAAACAAAAACTATGAATAGTCTTCCGAATTAAATTATAGGATCAGTCCACAGAAGTAAACAAAATCAACTTAGAATTCACAGTCTCTCTTAGTAGGGGTTTTACATTTTTATTCTTTGTTTTGACCTATAGTAACTGTACTATATATGAATGAACATAGGAGATATAAATGCTTTAAAATTTAACAAATGGTTAAATGCATGCATTGTAGTACACAAAATTGATCGGCTATATGAAAGTGAACCAACTCATAACATGTACTTTTCCAAAACAATTTCAAGTATAAGAAGTAATGCAGCTATAAATTCAAGTGTAATATTGATTCAAATACAAACTTGTAAACTCTAGAACGCGAAAAACGTTGCATGAAAGAATATGAGGAGTTGAAGATACCTTAAGGAGATTTATATAGCAGTTGGAAGCTCTCTGATGACACCTAGATCAATGTCTGCAAGACCTGTTACAATTTGATATTGCTTTTCAATAGTGGTACGTACAACGAGAGTTCTTACTCAAAAAAAATTCATATAAATGTTATATAATTCGGTTTGAATCTGTGCAACATATAAACAGGCCTAATTTATAGCATTACATGGAAAATTAAGTGTTTTGGCGACCAACAATAATTATTAACAAAATATAAAGAAACTTTTATTTGCTGTTTATTAATAAATTATATATTCATGTGTTATATTTTATAGTTTTTTTTAAGTAATTGCCATCATACCCACCTAGATTTAATTAATTCACTACATAGAGTGATTCTTATGGTCCGCCCAGGTACAATGATGTAAATTATCTCAAGATACAATGTTATTCTAAAAATTGATTTAATAGTAAATTATACATTGGTCTCGTACAAGATAGATTTGATTCAAAGAGAGGGATTGACGGTTTAGTACAAAAGATAAGAGATCGCTTAATTCAGCAGCTTGTGAAAAAAAAACCAAACAAACCGTCCCTATCATTTACAGCCGGTGACGGTGAAGAACGAAAAACAAAGAGGAAAATGTCGAAATCGAAGAACGAAAAACAGAGAGGAAAATGTCAAAATCGAAGAACGAAACTCGCCAAAACCTAGCTAAGAAGATATTTTTTTACCTCAGAAGAACGTTACTGGATCGGGAGGGGCTGTTCCACAAGCGATTTGCACCGTTTTCCGGCCGAATTTGGGGTTTGCTGTCAGCCCGTTTTCCGTTGGAATCAGGGATTTTGCCGTCGCAACAAATCAGGGGGTCGCCGTCACAACGAATCAGGGGGTCGCCGTCGCACCGTTTTCCGTCGGAATCAGTCCTTCGCCGTCGGAATCACGATCTTGCCGTCAGAATCAGCGGTTGGCCATCGTAAGGGGGCGTCGGCCGTCGTAATCGGGCGTCGGCTGTCGGACACCGCAGTCGGCGAAGACGAAGCTAAGATTAGGTACGTGTTTGAGGTGACGAAAAACTTAGGAACAGTGATATATGAAAGAAACCAAACACAATAAATTGAAGTAAAAAAATTTTACTAATGAACTTTTCCTGACGGGATAAAACAGTCGTAAATTAAAAAAAACAATTCCACGACGGACAGACCGTCGAGTGAAACATTTAACTCGACGGTCCGAGAAACCTGTCGAGTAAAGTGATTCTGACGATGGGTTTCCTATTTGATGCGACCCGGACCAACTGGGTCAGACCAGACCGACGTCTATATCCTCTTACTCGACGGTTTTAAATCAAGACCGTCGGGTATGCCCATTTTTCTACTAGTGATCCTTGCTTCTTTTAATGAAGTACTCTATGAACCTCTACTTCTAGAAACAAACAACAAGAGCGAGTATCTCTGTTGGCTAGTATATATGATTCTGATTTTGGTGCCTTAATTAAAAGGGTTATTGAGAATGAGATAAATAATGTATTGGAATTATATCAATCTTGTCATGCTTTGTATTCATGGTGTTCTAATGTTTCCGGATTTGTGTTTTGACATGTGACTCTTATTTTATCCTTAAATTTAAATGAGTTGAATGGGAAGAAATATCATAGAGCCAAATTTTCTATGTTTTAAAGTACAAAAATGTTTAGATAACTAAAAAACTCTAATTATGAATAAATCAATAAGAAAGTTCTAAGTAACAAAAGAAAAAACAAAATAAATTAATACTAATTATCATGAGTTTGTGGAATTACTCATTCGATGTACATTTATATATTTTAATATTTTATTATAAAAATAGTTAGGACCACTGTTTTAAAACTGGTTGGGCACAAAGAACTTTATACAAATTTGCTCATACGCATGCGTACGTGTTGTACCAAGTAATATACTGGATGAGCCTAGATCGATCCCATATTGACTAGAACTATGTGCAAGCACATTAATTCTCTAAAACTATATCTATCTACAGAAAATAACAATAATTGTCGGAAGTATCTAATTGTATAAACTACAAAAAGATACTAAAACTTACTAACTATAGAATCTGCCTAAAGTGATAGACGCTCATGCGATAGAAGCTCGAAAAATTGGAGTCGGGGGGACGTGCATTCATGTGATAAATGGGGGATTCATGAAAATTCAGTTTGGTGTGTAATTCCTATGGCTCGTTAGAGGATCTGGAATACAGTACGCACTCTCGAGGCGCTACAACCGTGCGTCCCTACTGGCCCTATTTGTCATTCGAGGTCAAGGGTCTTAATCAAAGGGCAACAGCTCAGCCCACTTGACCAGGTGTGTCCGGATGCTTCTCTAGGAATCCACTGATGCACCATTCACATGCCACTATCACGCTTACAGTCGATTTGGAGATCACACACAGGTTGAAAGGTGTGTATCCTCATACCCTCTTGGTCTCCACGAGGACATCAGATTTATACGACGAGGTCGTCAATCCCATACTATACACAACGCATCCCATAATGTCAAACACATTAAATTAAAGATGAAATATAAACAGAAAATATATGAATCCTTACCAAATATCACATTTAAACAACCCCCGGCCTTGAGGATGCTTAGCTAGACATTATAATAATCAGGAAAAGTGCAAATCTGAATCCATACAAGGCATAGTAGCTAGACAAACACTCAATAGATAGAACTACATAGATAAAAGAGTGAGAAGAATTTTCCTTCCACTCCCCATCCACTCCGTCTTCCATCATTTTCTCCTCCGGAGTGTTTCTCCCTTCCTCCAAAGCTTGCACAACCCCTAGGGTGCGGAGGTCAAATGCCCAAAATGCATTTACTGCATATACTTTTTTGTGCCCTAAGTAATACTTCGTCAAGTGGCGTTGGACTCTTCTCATGGCGCTACACGATTAGCCGGTGTCGCTCTATACGCTCCTTACGTGCCTTTTGTAGAGTAACTTACGAACAATGTGGCTTAATGCTGAGGTGTTTAACCCATAACCACGAGATTATAGGTTGGAGCCCTGCTCTCAGTAGTTTTTGAATTTTTCCGTCACTCAGTTTTCATCACCTTCAACTGGACCGATCAGACCAGTCAGTTTTATGGTCGAATTAAACGAACCAACTAGTTCATGCGGTTCTTGGGCAAACCCAGTTATTTTGTTTAAACCAGCCAGGAAAAATCACAGGTTTGGGTTGAACCAGCCGGCGTGTTATTGGACCTACCAAGTGCGTTCTCCTCTCATGTTCTCCTGGTGAAAAGGAAAGACAATACATGGTAATTCTGCTCAGACTACAGCATGTCGTATGCATCATGGACATTTTGAATATCTGGTCATGCCCCGCCCCCACCCCCACCCCTCATTTCTGAGCTATTATGAAATCTTTTTCCGCCTTTTGTGAGGAAATTTGTCTTGCTTTGTTTTGACAATATCCTGATCTATAGCCCCTCCCCCCCCCCACTTTCTGACCTATTATGAAATCTATTTTCCGCCCTTTTGTGAGGAAATTTATCTTGGTTTCTTTTGACGATATCCTGATTCTGCATATTAACCATATCCGGCAAACCTTGAAAATTATACATACTCATCAGTTCTATATTAAAGCCTCCCAGTACATATTTGGACAGAAAGAATTGAAGTATCTGTGTTACATCATGACACATAAGGGGGTCGTGTGGATCAACAAAAATTGAAGCAATTATGCCAAGGCCGCAGCCAGTTACGATTTCTGAACTTAGAGGATTTCTCGAGTTGACAGGTACTACAGGAAGAATGTAAGGAATTACAAAATTTTAGCTTGTCCCTTGGCCGACCTCCTCAAAAAAGGAAATTTTAAATGGAGCATTGACTCCAATTCCGCTTTTCAAGCGTCAAAACATGCACTCCCCATAACCCATACTCTAGCTATGCCGAACTTTTAGGAACCATTTACGATTGATACAAACGCTTCCAATGATGGCATTCAAGCAATCCTCTCTCTGAGCAGACAGCCAATTACGTATATGAACAGAGTGTTGGGACAAGTGAAACGTCCTTGGTCAGTTTACATTAAAGAAATGCTAGCTATCATCGAGACCATCCGAATCTGGTTTCTATATCTTCTGGGTCAGAAATTTGTCATCTAGACAGATCAACACAATTTAAAATACTTTTTGGAGCAGAAAATTGCTACTCCAGAGTAACAAAGGTGGGTTGCTAAATTATTAGGGCACGACTATGAAATTTACTACACACAAGTCCGAGAAAATTCCGTTGCAGATGCTCCCTCACGATGACTAGGCAGTTCATTTCGAAATTCATTATTTATTCTACTGTGTCCATTTGGGATGATATCAAGAGGGCAGCCGCACAAGATGAGTATATCCTCTCTGTTCGACAACAAGCTTCAGAAAACCCTTCAGGCAATTATTCTGAAATTAATGACCCCCTTTACTTTAAAGGACGAGTCATTGTTCCCCTTTTTATTCGGCAAATCATATTATATGAGTTTAATGAAACCAAGATTGGTGGCCATTCAGGAGGTCTCTGAACGTACAAATATTTGGCTCAAAACGTTTATTGGCCGCAGATGTACCTTTCCATCCAGACATACGTTCAGCAATACCTCAGCTGTCAGTGAGCCAAGTCAGAATCACTACCACCTGCCGGAATTCTTCTGCCCCTGCCAATTCCTTGTCAGGTATGCAACGACGTATCTCACAACTTTAATGAATCTCTTCCGACTTCGCACGACAAAAACAGCATTCTAGTGGTAGTCAATCGCCTGAGAAAATACATTCACTTCTTGGTATTGGCGCATCCATTCATGACAAAAACAGTAGCTCCAAACTTTATAGACACCGTGTCAAGTGGCTGGATTGACCAAGGCCTCAAGTTAGTCTTTTGCAGCGTGCGGCCTAGGCTCCAAATCCGTCTGGTTGCTTTTCAGCCTCCCCAAAAAGTATTAGTGCAGTGTTGCTTTATTCTAAGTCCTCGAACACCTTCATGTCTCCAAGGCAAGAGCAAATTCGGGATTTGGAGGAAAGGATTCGTCAATTAAAAGATGAAGTGATTACAATCTCTTCTACACTGCTATTTATAGTATACACTTACCCCATATGTGGGAGATCTAACCAAAATCTCCTAGTCTCTAGCTAATTCATTCAAACAAATTTGAATGAGTTTATTTGACTTTAAATCTCAACTAACTCGTTCCAGCTATTAAGCACCTGGTCCATGTGCTTTCCCAACTCATGTATGCCACGTCGCAAGCCCAGTCAAGTGCAACCTCCTGTGCCTTGTCATGGAAATGCTATGACAGCTGCCAGGTCATGCAAATGCCATGTTAATTGCAATGTCATCTACCATGACATCATATGCTGCAGGGCTCACTATAAGTATGCTCCTCCTTCTCTAAGTTGCACCATGTGGTCTGGCTTGCATCTTGTTGCCTCTATGTTTATCGGTGCTTGAACTGCGCGTGGCTGCTCCCTTGTAGTTGCATGAGTGGGGTTACCGAATCGCAACCCTGCAATTAGGCATGCACGTATGTGGCCCCAAGAGCGCATCCTAATTTGCTGGATACGCATGCGCATGTGGTCCCTCATGCGCTGATGGTCAGTCGGTTGTCCATGCGTATCAATGTGCACACCGGCCTTTGTTGTGCCATCTTGCGCATGCCCATACTCCAAAGACGTTACGCTTGTGTGCATAGGCAAGTTGCTCCTCATATCATGCTCCCACCGCCATAATGTTGACGTCCTCGTGTGCATGCGCCTGTCATATGTCACAATCTACTCTTCGAACTATCAATGTTCTGCTGCCTCATGCTTGGTAGTCTCACTTTCTTGTTCTCCTCTCCACTTCACCAGAAATTCAATGGTACATGGCTTACCTCTTTGGCGTACTTCTCCATAGGTGATTACATAGTCTACTTACTTAGTGGATGTAGTAGATACATCTAGGGATGCTCTAGGCTTTACAATTCTTTGAATGTCTGGTTAAAAAAAATAAGTTTTGGTATTACAAACGTGAAATACATTACGAATGCCCATTCTCTTCGGTAGTTGCGCTTTGTAAGCAACCTTCGCAATCTTTTGAATGATGAGAAATGGTCCTTCAAACCTTTTTATCAGACCTCGTTTCTTGTTCGTCAGCAGCCTGACTTGTTCCGGCCTCATCTTTCTAAGAACAAGGTGTCTCACCTTGAACTCAACATCAATGCCATGAGATACCCTAGTGACATTAATAGTATGTACACTATTGAGATTGTTGATATCATTGATTTGATTGTGCAACAGGTTTTTGAAATTGAAAATTTGAATGTGTGGCTCCAGGAATATGAAAGATTGGAATCTTCATTCCAGGAAGATATGGCAGCAACACAAACATTCACCTACTTTTTGTCTTCTCTAGTATATTTTCACCAAGGAGATGATTCAGCGTGGTACTAGGAGAGTGAATCATTTACAAGGATGATGTTCGTTTTGGTAGTGGACAAATTGCACCGAAGAACAACAGATTTAGCTTGGGATCGGCAGATGCGACACACATTGTTTGGATGCATGCGTGATTTTCTCAAAATTAGTTTACAAATATGCATAATGTTTATTTTATTTGTGATAATTGCATTTTGGATCAAAGCCATAGAAAGTATTATTCTTGAAATATGAATAAAAGTGATGTTCTATTTTATGGATCACTCTGATTGGCAGAATCCTTTGCCAACAGTGTCTAGTGTTCGTTGGTTAGTCATTTTGTTGTTATTTTACACGCATGCCATGGCTATACTTGCTTAAAGATAAAGATCAAGTATTTGATGTGTTTCAATCTTTCTATATATATAATGGTCCAGGTTCAACTTTCAACAAAAATTCAGGTACGTAGTTCAAATAACAATGGGGAATACATGAATCCATAATTCCAAGAGTATTTTCATCAACATTGGCTACTTCATGAAACTTCTTGTTCACAGACTCCTCAGAAAAATGGCATTGCTGAGAAAAGAATTGACAGAATTGATACGTACTTGAGACTGCTCGTCCTTTGTAGCTTGGTGAATTTTGAGACACCTGGCGCTCAATTGGATACCTGTAACGAGCTCGTGACTTAGTCAAGTCCCATGAGCCCTATGGTGAGTATGGTTTAGACGTTATATAATTTTGAAATATCTCAGTGTTGTAATTATGTTAAGATTAAACTTAGATTTAGTTTGTGAGAATGATACTTCATGTCGAAACAATTATTATCAGAGATGATGTACTTTGTAAAGTTATACCGATTGAATACGAAGAATTCTTTCTTATGATTCCTCTTTTCTAAAAAAAAAACCTAATTCTACTTGGCATCAGAGCAGGGTTGACCCGAGAGGTTTTCTTGGATAAGGTTTCGGTGTTTTCTTATTATCTGTGCCAAGAAGTGGTCATACGCTAGGAATCAGGGAAACCACTCCATGCAAAGGAGACTGGCTCATCCTTCACCTCTTGGTCTGTACTTCTGAATATTCTTATCATTAGAAGATGGAAGAGAGGGATTGACCACGTTCACCCCTATTTTCTGTCTCTGCAACTGGCGATGCACAACCAACCACCATCTCTCGTCTCCACAAGACCGTCCCAACTATCTGCATGCTTTCGCGCCCATGAACATCGAGCAAAATCTCTATTTTCATCTCCTTTTGCTCAGTGATTGTCGTCTCTCTTCTCTTCTTCGAGCTTTGTAGCCCAGTTGCTTCTCTCATCCCTCTTTCTTTTCGGGACATTATTTCGAAACCTGCCAGAGGAGACATCGCGACCGTGATCATTTGATTTATTTCAATCTTATAAAATCATAAATGTAATTACTTATAGGTTATAGGTTATAGCTTATAGCTTATAGCTTATGGCATATAGCTTATAGATTACAGTTTACTGCTTATAGTTGACAAAATCAGCAACTTAGAACTCGGACTCAACTCTGGTCCACGATATAGCGTGAATCAGCGCATACCACAGAAAAAATCATTAAAGGTCAACATTTTGCAAAATTTACAGATGGCTGGCATTAATTTAAACCCAATACTTAAAGAGGACAAGGAACAGTCAACTGGGAAGATATCTGGTGAAAATTTCAATAGAAAAATTAATCTCCCAGGCTTTAGAGATCCACATTGGAGCCTGAAAGAAATCGAAATTCAACTATTATGGACTTCTTGAATTCATAAAAGAGGCTTGGATCAAGGTTAATCAAGATGGTCGTGTTATGGAGTTTGGCAAGTCTTCAGAGTCATATCACTCTAGTGTATATTTACTTGGAGAGTGCTAATGAGATGTGAAACAAGTTATGAAACATGTACCCTCAACAAGATAACTTATCCTGGGTTTATGACTTATATGAAAAAAAAATTAATCTTAATCGTGAAGAAAAAAACTCTAGGGGACTTCGAAGGAGAATTCGAGGCTGTTATTCAAGAAATAAATAGGTTGCATCTTTTTACCCAAGACAAACCCATGATGAGGAGACAACGAGAAGAGTTGATCATTGCTCGTTTTCTTCATGCTTTGTAACAAAAATATGAGTCCATTTGAGCACAAACTCTTGCATAGACAGATAAGCCCACACTTGAAGATGTCTATGGTTGTCTTATGAGGACAGAACCGGCAGTGCTAAACAATATTTTTGTACATCAAAACTACATAACATAATGAATCGAGTTGGTCTGCTTGCATCTTCATCTTCAGATATTAAAAACAATACACAAAACTGGGTCGTAGACACCGGAGCCTCTCCACACATGATAGGAACTCCTTGTTGCCGCCAGTTCATTATGATTCAAATTTAAGTTATCTGTCCATTGCCAATTGATATCGGTCTCAGGTCACTAGAATTAATACCTTATCTCTACCATGTACAATAGCTCTTAGTGATGTTCTTGTTATTTCATTATTTTCTGTCAATATACTTTCTATTAGCAAACAATTAAATTGTGAAGTATTATTCTTTTATCATAGTCATAGTTTTTCCAGACATGAAGACAGGAATGACGATTGGTATGGGAATTGAGAGAGGTAGTTTGTACGTTCTAGAACAGGCTCAAGATTTTAGTAGCTTGTCTATCCCTCTAACCAATGGAGTGGCACACCTGTTTCGACCATCTAAGTAATGATAAATTTCTTCAAATGGTTCCTACATTACCAAGACTGTTTGAGATTACCGGTGAAGCTTGCCAAGTTCGAAAGCAGTACAGTCTCTCTTCCCTCTAGGGGCAGTAAATTTGTGTCTTCTTCTTCTTAGTTAGTTTATTCAGAACCTCAGATGTATGGGGTCTCTCTTCAGTGTCTAGTCTAAATGGTTATCATTGTTTTTTTGTCTTTTATTGATTATTTCAGTCCTATTTGTTGGGTCTATTTCATGAATCAAAAATCTTAGATTTGTAAAACATTTTAGCAGTCCGATGAAGAAATAGAAAACTCTATTTGAAATCTCTTTTAAAATTTTATGTAGTGCCAATTGTAAAGAGTATGTTTCCACAGAGCTTCTCTTTCAGTATAGACACACCACAACAAAATGGAGTCACTCAATGCAAAAGTAGATACATGTTAAACACCACACGATCATCGTTATTTCTTATGTTTGTCCCTCGCTTTCGATGGTCTGATGCATTAATAACATAACACATGCTCATCGACCGTATGCCATCTTCTGCCTTATAGAGTAAAGTGCCACTCAGAGTCTCGTCTCCTGGATCTTCTATAGACTTGGTTGAACCGCTGAGGGTGCATCCATTTCAAGTATTATTTATGGTGCCTAGAATCATTCCCTTTACAATGAATGTGTATAAATTATAAATTTAACTTATAAAAGTGAAAACAAATAGAAATAAGTGCTTCAATCAAGTATGGGTTCATCTCCTACCAGTTCAACAAGGCGAGCCTGTGTAACTGGTGTGACTCCTCGGTAAATATGAAATACGAACGCAGAGCCCCGATATGACTGTCAACGTAATGGACAGGTGGTTAGTGGAAACTATACTACATTTTTACGCCAAGGTTTCTTATAATCGTGTTGCAATTTCACTAAAGTTTTGTGTTGATTCAGTAAGAATGTGCTTCATATTCACTAAACACCAACAGGAAGGAGAAAAAGGCAATTCAGACGTATTTGGCCTAAAAACACCCCAATTTGGCCCAATATGGAGGGTGGTGCCACATGGAACCAAATGAGATGCCATGGCGCTACGTAGAAGAGGAGCAGTGCATGTAACGCCACCAGGCGCCAAAGCAGAAGCCACAACATCAGAATGACAAATGCAGAAGCCAAGTGGCTGGTGCCACATGGCGCCACATTCAATGCTACGGCGTCCCGTTAACAAGGGCAGCGAGCGGTGAAGAAATGACTAAGTATCGAACACCTCGGTCCCCGATTCGATGCAGGATCGTTGGAAAAAGCATAACTCACTATGGGTGCAGCACCTCGGTGTCAGGATCCAACACCGCAGTGCTCATCCTCGCTCATCCAGTGCCTAGGCGACCGAAGCCAATGCTGGAGTACTCGTTCTCATATGTGCAGCACTTCAGCAATAGAATTCAATGCAGGAGCACTGGCGACACAAAGGATAATGTAATATGATGCCACAGAGTCGTATGGCGCCACACTCATCGCCAAGACCAAGCGCCATGAGAGAAGTCCCACGCCGTGTGGAGCCACTTCACTTAGGGCACTTAAAAAAGGGGAATCTTCCAGAACCCCCTATAAATATGCGTTATAAATGCACTTTGGTCATCGCGCCTCCACATTGCTGAGGCGGATTTAACTTTAGAAGTAAAGCTAAGACATTCCATGACTTGGAGCATACATTCCGCCCACGCATTTTGGCATGGAATTGGGGTAGATTCTGTTTTCAACCCCAACCCACATGTACTCGGATCATTGAGAGTTTTATGCCAACCAGAAGGAGGGTTCTGGAAGAAGTGGTCAAGAAGAGTACCAAGTGGTCAATAAGAGGTTTGATAGGGAGGCCATAAATGGCCACTTCGGTTTGACATGCATAGAATATTGAGCGGAGGCACTCTAGAACTCTGTGACAGCAGAGCAACTGTAACACTTCCTATGCAGAAATATTCGACGCCTTTCTTGTAGAAGACTATGATCGTAGCATAAGATTATGCACTGGAGAAGAATCAGGGAAGGTGGCATCCCATGAAAGCAGAAATGATTGACATCGGGAGAATCCTCATTCTAGAATGAAGCAAGTATATAGATCTTGATTTAAAATTTATCTTGCTGTAATGTAATGAACTTATTCAATGTGTTCCCCCTATGCTTGGAATGTATGAACTGGCTGTTTTTCTTAAAAATTGGAATGAATGTTAATTTCTTATCTCTAAATTATGTTCTGCCATTATTCTCTTAGTTAGCGTTTATCTTTTCAATAAATTCTATAATGAACCTTTTGGTTTTGAATTGCAATCACAATCTGAGAACCTCATGGAGCAACAAAGAAGAGCCGTCAGTTCGCACATCCGGGGAGTCCCTCACCACTCTCTCCATTTCAATTTTTAAATTTAAGCAAAGGACAATATTTCATTTAAGTTTAGGGGTAGGGAATTGCATGATCCTATTGTATCTTGCATGATCATGTTCAATGTCAATGCAAAATGATGAAATAGCTTGTAACGCTTTCTCTTACATTACTAAAATTAAGCATTCTCTTTGATGGGCATTGTTTTATAGTTGGTATGAAGGAGTCTAGAAAGTCTTAGAAAATTTTTCTTATCAAGGTACACACTGATTATGGCTTTAACTATCTCATTAATGTTGGGTTTGTTACTTGATTGGTTATGCACTTAGATTTTACTCTAAGAATGCTAGAGGTAGTTTCAACAGACACTCAAGGTGAAATAGAATAGAGAATTGACTCTAAGGAAACTACTTACGCGATCTTTGAAATATTTGGGCCTTTCTTAAGCTATCCTATCAAATTCCTATTTCACCCAAACTTTGAACCTATGCTTAACCAAATTTTTTCAAGAAAACTGACTTAAAAATCACCTATCTAGCCTATTTGTATTCTTAAATTTCTTCTTATATGAAACCCCATTAAAACTGCTAAACTAAAACACATTAGGATTGGGAGTTCCAGAGAAGACCTAGGGCGGAAGGGAAACTTCTACCCTGTCTGTTCTCTCTGGTCCTATTTATTTGTGGTAGCTTAGCTTGTATACTTATAATGGATTTGGATAACGTTTTTCCCTTGTCCCAACTATTTGTAGTTAAGTAACCTAAGGGGGGTTGTGATGTAATGTAACATTTAGTGAGGATTCATGTAAGATTCAGTAAATATATAGTGTACTCTATCTTTAATCTAGTGTGAATGACTGTTGGAGAGCTGCTGTGTGGGGAGACTGACGACCTCCACTTGTAAATCTTTTTGTTTCATTTAGACCGAGAGGTAATACGAATGGATACCGTCACTCTGTGTCCGATCCCCGAGTCGGTCACACAGTGATGGATCAAGGGGTGTGCTGGTGGACTTCATGAGAAGCGTCCGGACACGTGTTCGGGTAGGCTGTAACTTATGGGCCTTTGACATAAATACCTGGACCTTGAGAGACAAAAGGGATCATGTGGGAGGCACGGTTGTAGCACCTAGAGAGAGAGCTATGTGTACCAGATTGCAGAATCACTAGCAAGATGTGTATTACCTACCCAACAGAAGATTACATTAATTCCCTAGTTGTTACATGAAATCTCATCCCTCCAGCTCCATTACATCGCATTTCCTGGCGTATACATGTATCAATTTATGTAGCTGTGTTATTAGTAGGATTAGTATCTAGTGTAGTTAGTTTATATTAGATACTAGTGACAACTTCCTATTAACTTCGTTAGTTAGATATAGTTGTAGAGTAGTGTTGTTTCAGTACGTAGTGATTCCAGAATCTTGACTTATCCAGTATATCATTTGGCGCGATTTGTGGGCTTGCGTACAGGCTATTTAATTTCCAGTATACTCGCCCAACCAAGTTATTGGCGCTGTTGCCGGGGACTCTGATAACAATTACCATTAGGCTCTGTAGATATAATCAAGCTTGGAGTAGATTACTCTAGACTAACATAGTTGCGTGCAAGTGTAATTTAATTCAGTGTACATTGCAGTTTCTTTTATTTTTGGGTGTGCAATTTTCTTATTGTGATTTTGGTGTTTGTTTTTTTTTATTTTATTTGTTTGTTCATTAGAGTGAGCTGAAGAACCACTCTCTTCTCATAATGCAAGAAGGCAGAGAGCTCAGAGTGGCTGCACTACAATCTAAATATAGAAAGGACAGTAAGGGCCAATTTATGACATCAAAGGTCAAATAGAAGAGAGGAAGATATGCCTGATGATGAGCTTAGGAGCCTGAGTGAGTTTTCTGTACCCCATGGAGGAGGTACTCACTCCAGTATCAGAAGACCCACAATACAGGCTCACAATTTTGAGATAAAGCCGGCAATCATCCACATGATCCATACCTCAGCCCTATTCAGTGGACTACAGAGTGATTATCTAAGTGCCCATCTTGCAGATTTCATGGAAATCTGTGACACATTCAAGCATAATGGTGTGTCAGAAGATTAAATAAGGTTGAGGTTGTTCCCATTTTCGGTGAGGGACAAGGCTAATTATTGGCTTAATTCATTACCTTCAGGGTCTATCTTTACATGTGTGGACCTTGAAAAAACATTTCTGACTAAGTACTTCCCTCCAAGATTGTGAAGATAAAGAATGACATCAACCTGTTCACGCAGAAGGATCAAGAATTCCTTTACGAGGCTTGGGATAGGTTCAAGTAATTGTTGATGAAGTGCCCTCATCACTCTATTCCCAGATGGTCACAAGTGCACACCTTCTACAATTGGCTGCAAACCCAAACCAGAACAATCATTGATGCAGCCGCAGGGGGGCATATGAAGTTCACATGTCCAAAACTCAAGATGCCTCAGAATCCTAATTCTGCATGCCGCACTACAGCCATTTCTGTTTCTGTTCATTTTTTCTCTACTCTCCTGCCTTGACCGATATGGATATATGGGATATGATTAACAAGGTTCTTACTGGCCTTGGTCAAGGTAATTCCTCAGCCTGTCAATACAGGTAACAATTCATGGATAATTGACGCTGGTGCATTTAACCATATGACTTTTGATTCCTCTATTTTTGTCTCTACTGCTTCTGTTTCCTCTCCAATTTACATTGTTGATGGTTCCAAACTTCTTGTTGAATACACTGGTTATGTTCGTACCACTTCTGGTCTTTGTTTCGCATATTTTCTTTTTGTTACTCGCTTATCAATGAATTTGTTATCTGTTGATCAATTGTGTGATCTTGGATTTCATGTTCTTTTTACCTCTTCTGGATGTCAGGTACAAGATCCGTCAACGGGGAAGGTTCTTGGGACAGGTTGTAAAGTTGGAAGACTGTTTGAACTAGATGCTTTGAATGTTCCACTTGGTGTTGCTTCTTCATTACATAGTAGTTGGAGTGCTAGTCATAGTTTTCACTTTGGCAAAATCAGTTTGGCCATGTATCTTCATCTACTCTTCATAAATTGATTAATACAGGTCAGTTAGGGCATGTTTCTTCTGAATTATTGCATTGTATTATTTTTAAGCTTGGCAAGCATACTGCTTTACCTTTTAATACTAGTGTTGTGCATTCTTTTGTCCCATTTGATATTATTCATTCTGATATTTGGGGGCCGTCTGTAGTTCCTTCATTAGGCGGATCTTGCTACTATGTTGTGTTTGTTGATGATTATTCCAGTTTTGTTTGGGTTTATTTGTTACAGACTCGTTCTGCTTTTTATGAAACATCTATTGAATTCTTCACCTTGGTTCGGACTCAATTTTGGTGTTATGATCCTCAAAGTAACAAATGTTGTATTTCACGTCATTTTACTTTATAGGAAAAAGTACCGTTCTATATTTTATCTTCTCATAAATCATAGTCTGATGTGTCCCCCACTGTTATTCTTGATCTTTTTCTGGATGACTTATCTTCTGTATCTTCTTTGTCTGGTTCTGTTCCAGGTTCACCGACTAATATCTGCCTGTCCCTTGCGCATTCTCTGCTGGATGCTCCTGTGCCCTCTTCCGACCTTCCTTTGCCTACGACTTTACCTCCTTGCTTGATGGTAGATTCCTCCCCAGATGATCCTCAAAGTAACAAATGTTGTATTTCACGTCATTTTACTTTATAGGAAAAAGTACCGTTCTATACTTTATCTTCTCATAAATCATAGTCTGATGTGTCCCCCACTGTTATTCTTGGTCTTTTTCCTGATGACTTATCTTCTCTATCTTCTTTGTCTGGTTCTGTTCCAGGTTCACCGACTAATGTCTGCCTGTCCCTTGCGCATTCTCTGCTGGATGCTCCTGTACCCTCTTCCGACCTTCCTTTGCCTACGACTTTACATCCTTGCTTGATAGTAGATTCCTCCCCAGAGGATCCTATAGGTCAGTCTCAATATCCGTCTCATACTCGTCACCGTCCGGTACATCTAGATGACTATCATTGTTATTTATCCACTCTTATTTCTATTCATGAACTTTCTTCCTATCGACAGGCTTCTTCTGACCCTCTTTGGCAGCAAGCTATGTTTGAGAAATTGCAAACTTTGGCCAAGGCTTGCACGTGGGATCTTGTTACTCTTCCTTCTGGTAAGTCTACTATTGGTTGCAAATGGGTTTATAAAGTCAAGACTAAGGTAGATGGATATGTTGATAGCTATAAAGCTCGCTTAGTGGCTAAGGGTCTTACACAGGAGTACGGTATTGATTATGAGAAGACATTTTCTCTTGTTGCTAGGTTGACTTCTGTTCGTCACTTAATTGTCATTGCTTCTATTCGAAATTGGGATTTGTTTCAGATGGAAGTAAAAAATATTTTTCTGAATGGTGATTTATTTGAAGAAGTTAATATGTTGGCCCCACTAGGATTTAAACATCTCTCTAGGCAAGTTTATAAACTTCGTCGTGCGCTTTATGGTTTCAAGTAAGTGCCTCGTGCTTGGTTTGAAGTAAGCGCCTAGTGCAGTATGGTTATAGCTAGTGTTCTTATGATAATGCATTGTTCACTCCTCAGACTACTCAGGGTATAGTGTTGCTTTTGTTATATGTTGATAATATGGTTATTACAGGCGATGATATGCAGGGAATCTCTGACCTTAAGAATTCTCTCTATTCTTGTTTTGAGATGGAGGATATTGGGTAGTAGCGTTATTTTCTTGGCTTGGAGGTTCTTCCATTCATGATGGTTATGGACTCTCTCAGGTGAAGTATGCTTCTGATATTCTCACTCAGCCCGGTCTTACAGATAATAAGACTTGTGATACGCCCTTGGAGCTTAATGGTAATCTGCGAGGAGCAGATGGCGAGATACTTTCTAATGCAACACTTTATCAATGGCTTGAAGGCAGTTTGATTTATTAAACCATTACTCACCCTGATATCAGCTATGCAGTTCTCGGTGTCAGCCAGTTTATGTCTGTTCCTCGCTCTTTAGATTGCTCACAATGATGTGTTTCATGAGAGGACCAAACATATTGAGGTCGATTGTCATTTTGTTGGGCATCATTGTATTTCTCGTACTGTCTGATTATTCTATATACCCTCTAAACATCATATTGCTGATTTGTTTACGAAGTTGCTTACTTCTTCGCGATTTCGGTATGTATGTTCCAAACTCTAGATGTGCTCTTTTGATCCATCTTGAGTTTGAGGGGGATATTAGATTATGTACATAAGGCTATTTCTGTATCTTTACCCTTCAAGGGTATTTTGGCCACTGTAGCATGTCTATTATAAATACCCTAACTGTTAATAAGTGAATAACCCTTTCGTATGTAATTTTGTTATTTTAACATTATTAATCCAACATATATGACCACATGAGGAACAATAAAAACACTAAAAAGGTAAAAACCAACACATCACCTGATTTAGTCCAAACAATGTAAAATGTCTTTCATCCAAGTGTCCCGTAGATCTCCATATTGCAATAAAGACCAGTGTATAATAATATAATTGCAGCAATCCTCAATGAACTAGATTGAACCAAGTTAAAGTAACCAGAAAATGAGGTATAGGAACCTCAAATAACTCTAACAACCAATAACATTGAAAGAGAATAGCCGCTTCAAAAAAGGACCAACCAATGATATATGTTCTGAACTTTCCAACCTCTGTAAGGAATTGTAAGCAGACAAAAGTTTTATGTAGGAATTGGCGGCAGCGACTTTTATTAAAACTAAAGTCAATCCCATGCAAAATTCACTTCTCAAATAACGCTTCTTTTGCTTTGTGAGAGAACCAATGGATAAATATGACAAAACCTGCTTTAATTCATGACAACTGCTATTTATTCCATTAACCTTTCTTTAGAAAATTGCAGTAAGTAGCCGCAAAATCCCTATTAAGGAATAAAAAAACTTGACTCGTAACAATTTCAAAACAACAAGATGTTGCTAGAATCACATAATGGAAGCACTGGCATGCAAGGTCAGAACTGAATCCCACATCACAACTTCACCTACAGTCAGGTAGCCACCTACTTAGACAACAATCGACTCCAGCCGATGACAAACACAATCAGAATAAAACATTTAGAGGACATAAAGAAGCCTGACCTTTCATTCTCGGAGATGTTGAATCCATGGATGCTGACTAAGCTTATTCAAAATGAAAAAAATCTTTGAAAACCATAGAAGACAACCGATTGATAAGATAGACGGAAGTCAAAACCGCCTCCCCCATAATTGTTTTTGAAACAGAAGAGGATAAAAGAAGAGTTCATGCAGTTTCTATAATGCATCTGTGTTTGTGTTAGGCAACCCCATTTTGCCGCGGAGTATAAGGACAAAAAAGTTGTTACAAAGAACTATGAGACTTAAACAGCATGTGAAACAGAAGAGATTCCCCCCCCCCCCTCGCCCCGTCCCAGAATCAGAGTTGAAAACTTGAAGAGTTTTAGAAAATTGAGTGCGTAGCACGGTGGAAAATTCAACATATGTATCCTAAAATGCTGAACGAGATGGTAATAGATAAATCAACGGGAGAAATCATCAACAAACACAAAAAAATAGGAAGAACCACCCATTGATGGAACCGAAGAAGGTCCCCACATATCAGAATGAATAAAATCAAATGGGGCTAAAGATTAACGGTTGTAGTAACTGGTAAAGCCAGTATTTTTACCAAGTTTGCAACTAATGATTAGCAAAACCTCTTAAGAAACACGTCCCAACTGACCAACAGTAATCAATTTATTAATCGTAGAGTGAGATGCATGACCCAAACCACTATGCCATAGTGCAAACTCCGAACAAGGACTAGCTGTCAAACTACAATTTAACAAAGAGTTAACACAAGAAGAAATATGCAGAGTATCAATTTCAAAGAATCGGCCAACTTTACGTTGTTTCAAGAACGTTCCCGATTGATGGATCAGGTACCTGACACCCAAAAGAAGTAAAAAAAAATTAAATCCAAGATCACAAATTGACAAACAGATAACAGATTCATAGATATAACAAGAACACAAAGAACATCAGATAAACCAATACCAGAACTCGTACAGATTGAACCAGAATGTGAAACAAGATGTTTAGAACCATCGTCAGTATAAATTGGTGAGGAAGAAAAATGAGAGGAAAAAGTTGGGGAGATAAAAATAGAAGAATCATATGTCATATGATTTGACGCACTGTAGTGAATGATCCAAGAACCCTTGCCTGAATGAGCGGACAAACTACAAACAGAGGTAGTACCTTGACCCAGGCCGACAAGAGTTTTGTTTTTCATATCATAGATATCTGCAACGGTCAATATAGAAGTGAGAGCTTGAATATGAGTCTAATTCTTCTTGAACTTGACCGGAAAGGTGTATTTCATAAGTCAAAATTTCTTACAATAATGACATACCACAAGAGTCATATGATAAGAAGTCATCATTACACCAACCAAATGATAGAGATTGCAGCCAAACAATTCAGATAATAATCAACTGCCAAACCGTGTTCCAAATAGCCAATTCCAACAACAAATACATTACAAAACAACTTCAATTATTAAAATTTTGAATCATGAACTCTTACCAAATCTCAAGAGTCATCGCTCACCTCAAACAACCAATTGCAACTCAAGGTACAGTCAAACGAATACTAAGATGTCGAACTGTGCCGAAAACTAATTTGAATCGTGAGGCGACAGGAACAACAGAACCCAAACAAAGGGCGATCAAACCCTAAGAAAATCTCAGGCAAATCGTTCAATCCAAATGCAGAAAGACGAATCTGAGGCGACTCAGAAGCAAACAAAATGCAAAACGAAGTTCCTGACAAATTTCCAAGTTGAACGGCTACAAGATTGACGAAAAAATCGACCCCAAAACATCTAACCAATCGAAACCCTTGTTTCGATTTGGGGAAGACAACTGAGTCAGACCGCGTTGACATGCTCAACTCGTCCGAGTTGAACCCAACTGAATTAAATCAAACCGATTATGTCTGAGTCAAACTGAGTCAGACAGAGTTGGCTCTGATACCATGTTAGAATAATAGAATTAGATACAAAAACGGGTTAAACTATTATTTATCAACTAGAATTTTTTAAATACACATGCTTACAATGGTCAAAAGACCAAAATACCTTTGAATGGTTAAAGAAAAAATGCCCCTACTTTACTCAAATTAACACTTGACAAACTAGTAGACCTTGATTTAAAATGATTAAAGTTCACATTAATTGTAGGGGCTCTGAAATTTTTGTGGGTGCCCTTATTGAGATTGACAGAGGAATAGCTAGAAGGTTGTCAATGTGTTGCTGGAAGAGACGAAATTTTAAAAGACATTAAACTCTACAGTTTCAGTTTCTAACTTTTGTTTTTGATAACCTATAATAAAAATTTCCGAAGTAGCAACTTTTTCACTGCCTCTGCTATGCAGCATTTGAGAAGCAGTGAATGTAGATGTGAGTGCCTCACCAAATACCATAGACTCCGAAACAAAGAAGAATAACTGAGAGACTTCCTAAAGCTTTGAAGCCTCTTGAAAGTCTCCCTGAACGCCTGATTCTCTTTGAACAATTGGTTGTATCTGTAAGTAAAGTATTTGCTGATGATTTTTTTAATCAATGGCTCACATATTCATATACACTAGATTAACAGAAAGAGAGAAGAATCAGGAGTTTGATAAGATATAGATTTGGGATTTGTTTAAGAATTAGATTGGGGAAGATAGGACAGGGCTAATCAGAGATTGAAGAGACGTAACTACTCTAACACGCTCCCGCAAGCTCGTTGGGTTCTTCAACATTGAGCTTGACACTTAAGAATTGAAACCACCGATGATATAAATGTTTGGTGAGAAGTTCTGCCAGTTGGTTAGAAGTAGAGACTTTGGCTACTAATTTTTCTCTTATGAAATGAATATCCAATTCGATGTCCTTTCTACGTCCCTACACAACTGGATTGGAAGCCATGAAAATAGAACTAACATTTTCGCAATAAATAACTAGGGTATAAGTCAGCCGGACGTGCAAATACCAAAGAATGTGTAGAGCCCATAATATTGTTTGAGAGAGGGGATCGCCCGATATTCAGCTTTAGAGATAGAGGAAATAGTTCTTTGTTTTTGTGACACCCACGAGAATATGTTCTCACCATAATATATAACATAACCGGTTGTAGAACGACAAGTAAGTGGACACCCAGCCCAGTTAGCGTCGTTGTAGCCACAAAGAGTAAACAAAGTCGGAGAGAGCAGAAGACCATGAGTCAGTGTTTGATTTAGATATCACAAGATATGTCTGGGAGCCTGGAGATGAGGTAAGCGTGGGGCCTGCATGAATTGACAAAGGGAATTGACCGAGTAAGAGATATCTGGTCATGTCATTGTCAGATATTGTAGACTACCAAGTAGCTGGTAGTAGGATGTCGGATCGCTGAGTAGTTCACCGACATCAGTGGAAAGATTCTCACCTGACAGAGTATGAACTGGCTTAGCATTTTCCATTCCATATTTTTACAATAATACCAATGTATATTGCCACTGAGAAGTATAAAAGACCGGATCGTCCAGAAGATTCAATTCCGATAAAAAATTTGGGGTTGCCTAGATTTGTTAACTCAAATACAGATCGAAGAGTAGTTAGAAATTTCTGAATAGTGTCATTGGATGATCCGGTCATGATTATATCATCCAAATATATAAGAATAATAATAGTTGTTCCAGAAAGATGTTGAATAAATAAGGACAAGTCATGCGGGGATTTTAAGAAGCCTGCTTTCTGTAAAAAAACGGTCAAGTTTGGAGTACCACTCTCAAGGGACCTACTTCAGGCCATTAAGGGATTTCTGAAGATGACACACATGTGTGGGTTTTAGCAAGTCAATGAATTCATCGGGCTGCTGCATATAAATGGCCTCTGATAGATCCCTGTGGAGAAAAGCAGGGCAAACTACCAGAGAGAATGTGTCATGATAGTCACTACCGGGCTGCTGATGGAACCCCTTTGCTACAAATAGTGCTTTAAATTGTTCAAAAATGGCATCCTATCTTTGTTTAAAATGGTAGACCCATTTGCAGACGACGACATTCATGTCTGCAGTATGAGGAACCAACATCCCAGTATTATTCTTATTAAGTGCATCAGTTTTTCTTGCATGGCCTGTTGGTATCGGCTATCTCAAGCAGCAACTGAATATCTGGTTGGCTCAGGTGGAAGAGAGTGTAATTCAATGCTAAAATACTCAGGAAATGGATAAAGTTCGAAGAGAAAAACTTTTTGTTTTCTGGTCCTATCCATGCTTCTGGAAACCATAGTGTGCAGACGCAAGTCCGGAGGTGGAGCAGCACTAGGTTGTTGAATTTAGGACTTAGCAGCATTTGGGGAAACATCGAGTGGAGATCGCTCAGCACTGGCGGGCTGATGAGCCGACAGAGTAGTAGGAACTTCTGGGTGTAGTTGTTGAACCGCAGAGGCAGATAGTGTGTGGGGAAGCACGAATTGGGGACCTATTATTTGAGAAGAATCAGAGTGAGAGCATACCAAATCAGAGGGCCGATGATGCAGCACAAATCTAATAGGAAGAGGCGTCCGACGAGCAAAAGCAGATGAGTGTTGCCACGACACTGTAAAAGAGACTCGAGAGGTTGGCAATGGATAAAATCACAAGAGAGTAGGAAAGGCAAAGGCGGCTGGCACAAAGGAAGAGGGCCACGGAGGCCAAGTGAACAACTATCTTGGCGGAGGAGGTGACGTCGGCAAGCTGGTGGCAAAAGAAAAATTTTGTTATGTACCTAGCGAATATGCCAAAAGCTTCATAGCTGATGAAACACGGAAAGCTACGCCCTTAAACCTATCCCATACTAGGCTGGACCAACCCAGCACCCATACCCCAAGTTTGGCCCCACAGGATTGTAACTTAATATGAGGATGTGTGGTTGAGGACAGGACTCAGCAATAGATTAATGCAGTGGACAGCAGTGAGAAATGCGTACAACCAATAAGACGGAGTAAGGTTTGACAGGGGTAATAGTGTAAATCCTGTTTCGATGACATGACAATGATTTCTCTCGGTGGCGCCATTTTGTTCAGGGATTCCTAGACAAGAAAGACGGTGTTGTATACCTTTTGTACGAAAGAGATCCTGAATATTTTTTCCGATAAATTCACCTCCCCCATCAGATTGAATGGATCGAATTTTAGCAGTGTATGTGTTTTTAATTAGGGGAATACATGTCATAAAAATAAGAAATACTTCAGATTTATGTTTAAGAAGAGATTGCCATGTAAAGCAGGAGTAGTCATCAACATTGACTACATAAAAGCGAAATTCATTAACAGAAGGTGTGAGCATGGCTCCCCATTCATCGCAATGAATCATATTGAAATGTTTAATTGAACAAATACAACTAACAACAAATGGAAGAAGATGACTTTTCCCAAGTTGACAAGAGCTGCATGGCAGAGATGCAGTAGGCACTGTTATTTGCAGGATGGAAGACAGAGAGTGTTAAATGCTGGAAAAAGACTTATTGGTGGAGAAACAATGATTTGGGGAGACTGACAGAGGATACAAGACTCTTCTACTGGGTCCTTGATGGTGTGAATTAAAAAGATCAGTTATTGAGTCAGGAAAGCTGAGAAACGAGTAACAATTTCATAGAAAATATCAGAAAAGTAAAGAGGAAAAGAAGTTCAACCTGTGTGAGATATGGATAGGGGGCGTCCATTCCCGACTAGAATGGAATCAGTTCCCAAATAAGGACTTACCAGAAATATCTGCAGGATCATGGTGAGATTATGGGTTACACCAGTATCTAAAAATACGTCTTCGGATAGAGGAACATTAGGAGAAGTAGCCGAGAGTGCTGCAAAGGTAGGAAGGGCGTTGTCAGGGGCCCAATAATGATTTGCTTTATGAAATGGGTGTCCGCAGCGAAAGCAGACAACAGTAGATTCCTCAGAGCTATCAGAAATTTGGGGAGTTGAAGATAAACCTGTATGACCTTTTCCACAAGAATTGGTGGAGCCTCCGCAGCTCGCTGAAGGTCTGCAAAAAGAGCCGCGTGATGATTGGTTGGAGGACTGTCGAGATGGACGAGCTGCTGGAACTGCAGCAGAGACAGGCGGAGCTGCTGGAACTGCAGCAGAGACAGGCGGAGCTGCTGGAACTGCAGCAGAGACAGGCGGAGCAGCCTATCGAAGGCGATGATCATGATCCAATAAAAGAACCAAGACATAGGAAAACATCAGGGCATCGGCAGAGAGTTAATTATGGCTATGACAATATCAAATTTGGATCCAAGTCCCTAGAGCATGCTCAAAATAAGGTGGTCATCGTCCACCTGTTTGCCGGCACTCGTGGACAGATTGTCCACCATGGTCTAAGGTAAGAAATACTCGTGGCCTGACTTTCCACCACGGTGCAAGGTATGAAGCTCACTCTTTAATTGTTGAATCCGAGAATAAGGCACCGTGCCATACACCTCCTCAAGCATACTCCAATCTTCACAAGTTGTTTCAACAGCAACCATACGAGGCAGTTGAGTGCTAGCTGGTCCAAATGTTTCCATTTGGCAAGCTCGGCAGGAGAAGAGGTTGTTGTTGGGAGACTGCCATCCAACAGCCCAAATAAATAGTGTCTGCTTAAAACAGTGATTATCTGGACCTTCCAAATCATGAAATTTGCCGGAGTTAATTTGAGAGCAACTTCCTGTAAGATAGATTTAACAAGTGGGGCAGATGAAGCTTCGGATGGGTCAGCAATGGAGGAATCAAAGTTAGATGACGACATCTCGAAGTAGTGGAAGAAAAAGGTGATATACTAAAAGGCTAATTCAACCTTGGTGGTTGTTACCATGTGAGTAAAGTAAATGCCGATTATTTTATTAATCAATGGTACTCATGTTTATATACACTAGATTAATAGAAAGATAGAAGACTCGGGGTTTGCTAAAATACATATTCGGGATTTATTATAGAATCAGATTGGGGAAGATAGCATAAGGCTAATCAGAGATTGAAGATTTGGCTCTTTGCTATTTTCCAAGCTCTGAAAAAAAAGCTGCACTGCTCCAACCCTAGGACAATCATGCACCAAAGATGAGAGAGGGAAAAACAATTTCCTGACCGAGAATTGACTGCTCTGATACCACTTATTATGATTTTAATTTGGAATGCTTGAATAATTAGGGTTCAAAGAGGGAATAATAAAGAAGAAAGATTATTAGGGCTTAGAGGAAGAATTAGAGTTTAGAAGAAAAGAAAGGGAGGAATGAGAGGAAAGAGATTACAGAATTAAAATTTTGGCCTAATCGGTCTAGAGGGAAGATTTCTTACTTATAATAATCAAAAGATGCATTATAGCATATTAGTCCATTCTGACATGGACCTAAAAAATAGACCCCAACTAACATATAATTATAAATAAACCCTTTATTTTACAAAAATACAAACACCAATATATATCCTATTATATCCATTATATGTCATCTCTTTGGCACAACTTCTAACTCTGAAATTTTTAATGGCTTTCAATGACTCGAAGGGTACTATTTTTGTTAATCCGTGACTATGGTGTTACTGTTGATCCATTGAAATGTTTTTTAAGAGCGTCATTTCAATTAATCTACAAAAGCATAAACTACATTCAATGACCTAAGACAAGAACTTATCTGTTCTCCAATATTGGGTCTTTTATTACAAAACAAATTGCATCCAAATTTAATTTTTCTGGTGAAGGAGTGGGCACTATATTACAATAGCAAGGCCATTTGATAGCCTCTCAGGTTTCTGGCATATCAGTGTTCGTGTACTCCACAAAAGCAGTGATGGTTAATTATGTGTTTGGGATCTGTTTTTTATTGGTTCCAGGAAGGGGACCGATAAAAGGCACACTAGATTCCCTCTCACGGCGAAAATTATTGGTTGTATTGTGGTTGGCTATCACCATGGCAAAGAAGATACTACAATCAATAGATAATGATAACAGGGCTCAAAAATATTTGGTGCAAGCAAAACAGAAGGTTCAGGCGGATTGTTGCTTTCGGATAGTTGACAGCTTAACTTTCTTTAACACACGATCATTTATTCTGCAAATTGAGATTTTGAGAGATGCAATAGTAATGAAGAAGCATAACTCGCTCATTAGGGGTGCTACGAAACAATACAAGAGGAGTCTGAATTGGGTCGAATTCATTGCGTAAGAAGGTGGATCATGGGAAGAAAAGGGAACAATAGTGTGAGAAGAAGGTCATAGAAGAGAAGAAGAGACAAATGAGAGCTTTGAGTGGGGAAATAGTGAGAGAGAGGAAGAGAAGTTGAGAGGGAAAGGAAAGAGATTAGATTAAGGTATTTATAATTCTGGCATAATTGGTACAGAGGGGGATCTCTAATACTTAACAAACCAAAATATATTGTATTGCAAATTATTCCATTCCAACTTGGAATTACAAAATAGACTCAAACAACTAATAATCATAAATAAACCTCTAATATATCTAAATACACTATGAGGCTCACTAATTGCTCAGAACAGCAACTAACCCTAATATATCCGTAAGAAGGTGGTTGAGGTGTAAAAAGATGTTTAAGTGCATCAACGCTAGCCATATCGGTTTCAAGATGTTAAACGCATAGTAGAAGCATGTGATATCTGGTAATGAGTGAAGGTGGAGTGGACCTCATGAGAAACTTTAGTCGCTTCATCCCGGTACACCACGCTTATAAGGCCGTGACTCTAGTGAAATATTTCTTAAAGAAGTTGTCAATCTCCAAGGAATTCCATGGTCTATTGTAACGAATAGAGATCTGAGTAGTTCCAATTGAAGCTAACAACTCTGTTATACAACACGACTTATCTTCCACAAACCCAAGGGTAGGCCAAGGTTGTCAATCTTGAACTGGAAAACTATGTGTTATTTTACAGGGGACCAATGTTTGACAAAAACACCCTTTAAAAAATAACAGGGTTTGTGTCGCACACTAGCTCGTGTCATACAAGTAATTAAGTCTGGAGAGTCCAGGTCAATCCCACAGAGACGTGGAATTAACTACTGAATTTTTTCCTAATGACTCTTTCTAACCTGTGCATTCAAGGTGTTGATCAGAAAGCTATAAAACACGCTTAAACTATTACTCATGCATCTAATTTAGAAAAACTACAATCTGAAATCTCAAAAAATGTTTATACACAACACCCAAAGAGGTATTTTAGCTAAAATTAATCAGAAACTTCAATTTATAACTCAAACTAACATTCTAATTACATTTTCAATACACTGAAATTACCATAATACAAAATCAGAAGTAGAAACGAAAAAGAAAACCTCCTTTGAAGCTCAAAATCCACCTCCCACATTGAAATCGCCCTTAAGATGCTGATTTCTTCTCTAATTATTCTTCTTGAGTAGATTTCCACATTTTCCTAAGGTATCCTAAACTCCCTAGGCATTTTCTAAGTGTTTCAGTGCATTCCCAAGCTTCTTAAGGCGATTTTGAAACTCTCCTTGGCTAATCTCAGGTCCCTTAGACGTTTTCCAGGCATTTCCAGCCAAATCCAAGATTCCCCATGCGTTCCCCTTGTGTTTCCGCATGTTCCAGACTTCGTCTGAGCAGTAATGGCCCTAAACTGGCCTAATTCCGACTCAAATAAGTCCTCTTTCGCAGTTCTGTACGAACCAGCACGTGAGCAAGCTGCTAACATGTGCCAAACTCACTCTTAAGTTGCTCACATGCGCACGCATGTGCTGCTGGGTCCATGCCACAGCTGAGTCGCATGCTGCATGGCACAAGGTCACACTTGAGATGGTGCCGAGTCTGTTGCCATATGGTGCCACATGCTGCTATTTCAGTGTTTTGGGCATAATTTCTTTATTATAGCTCCGATTAGTGTGGAACTTGTGTTACTCTCAGTTGAATTTTACACATGTGCCCTGCACAAAACGTGCAAAATTAAGTCAATTGGTCACAAACAAATGGCCAAAAATTGTATGAAAATACGACATAAATTTCTCTAATCAACCAACCACATACATGGGAGAAGTTTCTATCATGGTCTGGGAAGACTTGTAACTAGGCTACCACTCAGCAAGAAAAATGTCACCTTCTCAAGCTTTCTATAGTTGGACCGTCTTGAGTTATACCTACATACAACCACGAGATGACGGTGGTTGCATCAGAAGAGGAGAGGTTTCTTACAAGTGACAAGTTGCTTATTAGATATGAGTTCCTGAGATATTAGCATCGCATTTTACCCAAGACATGGAATTGAATGGAGCAGCTGTCAGAGAAGCACATCACCGGAAGAGAGTTTCAGGTTGGAAACCCTGTGTCAGACAAATGTTTGAAGTCCATGATTACTGGATGCAACCAAAAATTATCCTACGACTATTTTGGGCTTTTTTTTGCAGTGGTGAAATGCATAGGAAGATTTCGTTTTAGTTGCAGCCGCTAACCAATTCAAAGTTTCATTCTGTCTTCCATGTCCCTCGATTGAAGTAACGTGTGGGGCACTTTTTGGATGTTTCATCCTTAGTGTCCTTTGGGTACAATGGTGGACATTGTTAGATTTAGTGAAAGAAGATAGAAGATGAGAGAAACGTGAAGAGAAACGAAGAAAGGGAAGAGAGAAGGAGAGAAAGAGGTTGTAAGGTCTGCATGAACTACAACCCTTAAACATGTATTAATAGAATCCGAAAATACAAAATTACAATGATGCCATTAATGGATTGAGGAGCAAGTAAAAATAAACAATAAATAAATAATTACAAAAAAAAGTTTAATAAAATTACTAAACTACCCCAAACTCTTAACACTCCCCCTCAATCTGGAGTGTAGATATCATGAAGGCCCAGATTTGAGAGAAAATAATTAAATTCCTTTTTTTTGAAGACTTTTAGTGAGCAATAGAATAGGATGGCACAATTACCAAGGCAATAAAAATTGATTCTTTCCACGCAGCAGTGCAGCAGTGCTGCCAGCAACATGAGTCCAACGAAGCAAAGCGAGAGTCAACGACTCAGCAGTATGCGAGTCCAACGACCCAGCAGCACGAGTCCAACGACCCAGCAGTACGAGTCCAACGACCCAGCAGTACGAGTCCAACGACCCAGCAGTACGAGTCCAATTACACAGCAGTACGAGTCTAACGACTCGGCGGTACCAGTCAAACGACCCTGTATTACAAGTCCAACGACCCAGCAGTACGAGTCAAACGACTCAGCAGTACGAGGCCAACGAGTCAGTAGCAGCAGAAAACCCTTTCTAAGGGCTGTAGGTTGTCCATGTAGCACTTACACATGAATTTAGACAATTAGCCCTCTGACAATGGCAGAAGAAAGGGGAATATTGAAGATTTAGTGTCTGACCACACAACAGATAATGTTAGCAGCACCACCACCAATAAGCAGCACGAGCTAGAGCTCAAAAACACGAGAAAAACTTTTCTAATTTGGAAAACAAATTGGCGGGGTAAAAAACGAGATTTACATACCTGGAGCATTTGAAACATGTTCAGAAGTACCAGTGGCTAGAAATTGCATTTTTTTGCAGCTCAAAGATAGGTTTCTTTGTTTGGCACGAATCCCAAGGTAGTGTAAAAATTTAATTTTTTACCATCATCAGTAGTAGCAGTCGCATATACAGGTTCCTACAACTAAACAGCAGCAAAGGAACTCCCTTAAGGAGTAAACCCATACGTACAACACTTCAATCAACAGTAGAAGCCATTATCAAGGGAAAATGGCAGAAGAACACAGAAAAGAGAGGAAGTTTAAGGATCACCCAGAATCTAAGACGTTTGTAGAACTTCTAACTTGTACAACAAGTTTCGAAGAAAAAGATCCCATAACCTCTGTAAGTGACGAGTCGTCACATACAGACCCGCTCTAATACCATGTTAGACTTAGTGAAAGAAGATAGAAGATGAGAGAAAAGTGAAGAGATAGGAAGAAAGGGAAGAGAGAAGGAGAGAAAGAGGTTGTAAGGTCTTCATGACCTACAACCCTAAAACATGTATTAATAGAATCGGAAAATACAAAATTACAATGATTTCATTCATGGCTTGAGGAGCAAGTAAAATAAACAGTAAACAAATAATTACTAACTAAAGTTTAATAAAATTACTAAACTACCCCTAATACCATGTTAGATTTAGTGAAGGAAGATAGAAGATGAGAGAAAATTGAAGAGAGAGGAATAAGGGGTAGAGAGAAGGAGAGAGAGAGGTTGTAAGGTCTTCATGACCTAAACCCTAAAATATGTATTAATAGAATCCGAAATATAAAATTACAATGATTCCATTAGTGGGTTGTGGAGCAAGTAAAATAAACAATAAACAAATAATTACAAACTAAAGTTTAATAAAATTACTAAACTACCCCCAACTCTTAACAGATATGTTATTCCTGAGCTAAACACCGTATTGTAGAGAAGACATGTTCATGTGCATACACAGAAAGATCTTTATTAAATGGTGCCACATGCCAGATTGTGAATTAAATTATTGCAAACTTTCTGATTTGAGAAAACTGTAAGTTTAGATTTGTTTTCCTGTAGTAAAAGTTAATTGATGGTTCATTTTTATTGTTGTAGATGTTATGAGAAAATTCTTTTGATCTATTAATTGTTTAATTCTGCATTACTGTATGATTTTACTCTTACTCTCCGTTTAAAAATGTTGGCCTGAGATTTATATTTCTGTTATATGATTAGGAACTGTTAGTTAATTCATCGGAATTTGCTTATGGATTATCTGGAAGTAGTTGTGAATGTCAGGATTTTTCTAGAACTGAGAGGATCATATTGTAGTAACTGAAGAATATTATATAGTGAATTGTATTGTGCATTGGATTCATATTCAGGATTATTGAATGCTATAGAGATACACTAAAATTCCTTTTTACTGACTTCATTCAGATTGAATTTGGTTGTCTAATTTGTTGTTCATGCTCCCCCCCCCCCCCCAAAGATGGGGCCTAGTTTCTCAAGTAAGAGCCACAGCTTAGTATCACGCCATAGGTATGGAAAAATAATATCAAGAAACAAACTGGCTTCGTTGATGTGAAGAAGGGTATCCACCATTTTCTTCTCAATTACATGGCTTAAGGCCTATCCCTTAGTGAATTAAACTAGTTTTCTGGTTAAACCCTTAGTGAAAGGGTCAGCTAAATTTCTTTGGTATTCCATGTAGTCCAAAGAATTCATTCAATTTCTCAGCAGTTGTTTAACCACATTGTGTCTAATGCATATATGTCTTCTCTTGCTATTAGACACTGTTTGTGGCAACCCCAATTGCTGCTTGAGAATCACAGTGAAGGAAGACAAGAACAATTTTTCCACACAGTGTCACATTAGCTAATAGGTTTCTCAACAATTCTGCCTCTTGACATGCGTACTCATGTTCAATGAACAAAGACACCTTGGTGAAGTAAGTATTGCAGGTTTGTTTATTTATTAAAATCCATTTACATTTAATTGGCTTACAGCAGTTAGGCAAATCCACTAAATCTCATGTGTGATTGGACTCTAGAGAGTCCAACCCATTGTTTGTAAACTCCTTCTAAAAACTAGCTTCTACAGATATTATTGCTTCTGTATAAGTCTTAGGATCAACATCAATCAGGAACACTGAAGCCACATGTTCATCTATATTATATGGATTCTCCATCAAGAATGCACTAATAATATGCGATGCAAAACTAGTCTATGTCCTTTTTATTTTACTTCTCCTTGGTTCATCAACATATTCATTCACTTCAGCAGAAGAATTGAGTAGAATTAATGGTGCACTATATGGACCAGGATCTATGCTAGTATTTTGTTTTTTCCAAGGAAACGGGTGTTCGAAAAATTCTGCATATCCAGATTAAGATATTGAATTGTCATTTAATGACATGAATCTATAAGCAGCCAAATTTTCTACTTACCCAATGAACACTACATCACAGGTTTTAGGTACAACGTTAGTATTTTTTTGAAGTTGGTAAACTCACCTTAGCAAGGGACCCTCACAGTTCAAACAATTTTTTGTTAGGGATGAATTTTTTCCATACCTCATAAGGAGTCTTATCTAATTTTTGTGAAGAACTCTGTTAAGGATATAACAGGTTGAGAGAATGGCTTCCCCCCACAAGTTGTCAGGAAGTCCAGAACTAACAAACATAGCTACGTCGTTTTGTTGTGCAGTGTTGGGGTACTAAATTCATGTATAATGGTATTCTTTTACAGAATTCTTTAAGGACGAGAGTTTCATATTCTCCTCCTCTATCGGATCTAACTCTTTTAATTTTCAGCTGGTTTTCAACTTCTATCATTTACTTCCGAATCATTTCTCTAGCTTCATCCTTAGTTTATAGAAGGTAAACTCTAGTGTACATAGATAAATCATCTATAAGGGTTACATAATACCATCTCCCACCTTTATTAATAGTGTTTTTGTTATCTGCTAAATCAAAACGAATTACCTCTAACACTTCAGTTCTTCAGTTCTCAATTGATTTGAATACCTTCATAGCGCATTTATCTTCTACACACCCCATACACTTAAAAAAAAAAGAATTCTTTTACATCCACTGAGGGTATTAAATTACGTTTTCTTAGTCTTGTAATAGAAGCCACATTCACATGACTGAGACTTCCACGCCATAAATTAATTGACTCAGAAAATTAAGCCAAACTAGAAGAAGAACATTCATTAATAACTTCTGATATTATGCCCATAACAAATTCATTTCTTTGTGCCATTTTGTGGGGATTGTAACTCCTCATACATAGCTTCCTGGCAAAAAGTATTAGAGGAAGCTTCTCTTGTGGAAGAGGATTCATGAAAAGAAGCAATAGCAGAAAAAAATACAATGATAGTTATGTAAACATATGGGAGGCAGATGATTGCTAGTTAAATAGCGAGACTTACCTAGAGGTTCGTCTAGCAACGAATCAGCAAACAAACTAGGAGTCAAATCAGAAGATGACATCGGATCACCAGACAGAGAGGAACTTGAAGGCTGATTCAAAGAACATACAAGTGCATTAGGCAGAGAGGGCAAATAGGAAAGGGAGTCTTCGTACTGTGAACCTTTAAGTCAATCAGGCATAGCAGACATAGAAGAAGAAAAATCACTTAGAAAAAAATGAAGGACACCTATCAGAGAAACATCAGACCTGGATTTATGTGAGAGTAAAGAGTAAAATGGAAGTTTTTCCAGAAAGTGACATGATGTAAAATACACAATTTTGTTAGCTTGATGATCAAGACCTCAAATATTTTGTGGCAAAATACCATAACCCACAAAAGCACGCATCAAATATTTAGCATGAAGCTTATCTCGTTAACGTGGAGGAAGTAAAACAAAACATGTGCAACCAAAAACACAAAGATAAGAGTATTTAGGAGACATGTGACAAGAAAAATTAAATTTTGTATTTTATACCCTTTTTTCTAGTTTTATTTCAAATTGACTTAATTTTGCTCATTTCATGTAAGAAACGTGTGTAAAATTCAAGTCCAACAAAACAAATTTCCTGCAAATCAGAGCTAAAACGAAGAAATTAGGTCTAAAATACAAAAGAAGCACTATGCAGCTCTATGTCGCACACAACTCAGCTGAAGCGCTGACTCGGAAAGTTGGCGAGCATGAGGAACACTTAACACATGCTTGGTAATGTGCACCCACATGGGCAGACCCTAAACTAAGACTAGAAGACTGATAATTAGGTCATATTGGTGTGATTTTCCTAGGACAAAGCCCAGAACTTGCGGAAACGAGGGAACACCTGGGGAATCTTGGATTTGGCTGGAAATGTGAGCAAAGCATCTAAGGAAGGTCGGATTAGCCTTGGGATGCTTGAAAATAGCCTAGATAAGCTCGGGAATGCCCTGAGATAACTGGATGGAGGTCGGGATAGCTTGGGACAGCATGGGAAACAGGTCATGAACAGCAATCAAAGAAGAAATAAGCATTTGGAGGGTGATTTCCATGTGGGAGGTGGAGTATTAGATTCTGGGGAGGTCTTCTTTTTCGTTCTTACTTCTGATTATGTATTTTGATAATGATAGTGTAGTAAATATGTATTAGAACGTTAATTATAGCTATAATTAAATATTTAAATAATGTTGAGCTGAAATCCCCCTTTGGGGGTGTTGACTAAGCATTATCTAAAATATCAGATTATTATTTTTCTGACTTATTGGCATAAAAAACAGCTTAGATGTGTTTAATGTCTTTATAATCTAATATTTGAATTCATTGATTAAATATAGCAATTTTAACATAATTTCAGCAGTTAATTCCATATCTCTGTGACGACTTACACTCCGCAGATTATTCTTTTTTACGAAGTGTTTACTTGTCCACAATAAAAAATCCCTTTATTTATTAAAGCGTGGTTTTATTGAATGAATGATTGTACTTTAGTTTTATTGTAGTTTAGGAACAATGTTTTCATTTGTTTTTGTAATTTTGTTTTGTAGTAGTGTGATGGTGGAATTTTTTTTCTTCTTGAATGAATGATTGTATGTGATTATGAGGGATGGATTTTTATTACAATCAACCCATGTATAGAGAACTTTTCGAAGAAAATGTGTATGCCTATCAAAGTACATCATATACCTACTTCAACTGATGGGGGACTTTCAAGACCTTGGATGTTCCCCACATCTCTTGCAAAATATTCTCCCATTCAACAAGTAAAATCATATTGTGGAGATCAATTTCATGATCTAAGTGGGGCCCAAAAACTATATGGGGGTAATAGCAAACATGTACAACCAACCCCACAACCTCCACCAAAAAAGATCAAATATGAATGCAATAAGCAAATATGGCAATGGTTAATTAATGAAGAGGATGAATTTAGAAAGGAGCAATAGAAATCTTGGGCCTTTTCAAAGCAATTAGCGAATGGAACAGGACAATCTAGTGAGAATAATAAACTTGTTGAAGATGGTTATAAGTGGGGAAAAGTCATATTTTTGAAATCCATATAGTGTAAACCCAACACCACAACCCTCTCCCCAGTTATTCATCTATGAACCTTCAATGCAAGAGACTCTTATAGCTTTAATGCCTAAGAGTACACAACCTCTTAAAATATAGAGTAAGGTTAGTGAGCTGACTAAAACGTTACTTGAGGGAAGTAGGAGCACCATTATTTGTCAACCTACTGGGAAATCTAGGGAGCCAGAACTTGAGTTTAACAAGTCAGATAAATATTCTGAAAAGGATCCCTTTAGCCGATTGAGGCCCTTATAAGTGAGAGCATATTAGTAGAATAATTAGTGGACCCACTAGTGAGAGACTCGAATGTGATTAAATGTGATAATATTAATTTTAGGAATGAGGTTGAAGAGTTTCTGGTTTATGACCCTATCTTTGAAACAATTCCCCAATCAATTTTTCGAGGAGACATCTAGTAGTTCAACTAGGATCCCTATAGTAGGTAACCCACCTTTGGAGGTGAATGTCACATTATCACTCTTAATTGAACTAAATAGAGCAGAGGAAAACAGCAAATTCTTAATTTTGAAGAGGTTGTTTAGATGGAAGAAACTTGGAATTTCAGAGAAGGGATATAATTTGATGAATATATAGAGCAAGATCCCTTTGAGCAAAAAGAAACTTGGAAAGTTGTACAAAATGAAAAACTAATTTCAACCAAAGAGATGTGGACTTATTTACTTTATCTAGATTAGTTCATTGTCCCACTCCATGACCCATCCTTGCACTCCAAATTCAACATCGTGCTAGGAAAGGATGGAGGCGATTTTCATCATCTTGCCCATGGTAATTTGAAGAATTCTTTGGGGCAAAATATAACTACCTACCACCTCCACGAGTTGAAGGAGCTATCTCTAACTCAAAAGGAAGAAAAAAGTAGCATGAAGCAGAGATGGTTAAGCTTTCCTTTTGATCCAAGTGGAATAGGATAACTTTCCCTATTTCTAATCGCTTTGAATAAGAAAAATCTTGTGATCTCCAGCTTTTAGGCCACGTTTTAAATTTTGTTGTGTGACTATTTTAATTTTAAAGTAGCTTTCAATGATTCCATGCTCAATTTTCGCTTCTCGCTTTACATCTGCTTCCTATGAATATAATAAATTTCAAATGATGAATTTTGTGTTTTGATGTTTTGTTTGTGAATGTTTTGAAATTTTCTCATAGGTTAGAAAATTAGGTCAGGGGTCCCAATAAATGTTAAAGGAAATTTCGGTATCAAATTTGAAGGAACAAATTTTGAAGTGAGGTTGTTGCAAAGATGGTTAACCTTTTTCTTGATACCACATAGTGCGAGTGGCCATAAACTGGCGCCATGACCCTTTTCTTGACACCACATGGCCGCAGTGGCCATTATCTTCCGCACTGCATTTCACGTGTTTTACTTTACTTTTATTAGTATTTCACCTTTTGATAACCTTTTTTGTTTAATAAAGAATAACACCCCTTCTTCCTCACTCCCATTTGCATTGAGTGATTCATTTTGCAGAGTTTGTTTCAGGCACAGATCTCCAAGGTTGGACAACACCATAGGCTAGAAAAGAATAATCATATGACGTGGTGTGACCCGGGAGTTTTTTAACCCTTCCTTTTATGCTTTCCTTTTCTTTAATTTGAGGACAATCTAATCATTAATTGTGGGGGTAGCAATTTGTATACATGTTTAATTTTACAAATTACAAATAATTTGATCCATCTTGCATGTAAATTATGTAGGGAAAATGACTCCCACAAGTCGGGTTTGGGTTTGAGTCTGGATTCAGGTCCGGATCCGATCGTTGGATCCGGCTCGTGTCTTATTCTCATCTTGGGTCTCCCAATAGAATTTGGAGAAAAGAGAGTTAGGGTTAGAGAGGACAGGGAGAGAGAGAGAGAGAGAGAGAGAGAGAGGGAAGAAGAACCGTTCGCAACGGCTCTTCACCCAACTGCTTCATGGCGAGGTGTTTCTTGACAAGGCATTTCTTCGACAAAAGATTCACTCTTCCCTGCCGTTAGAGCCTTGGTGACCGTTGAAGCTGAAGGGGAGATATAAATAGTGCTCTTCAGAGAATCAAAGGCACGGAAAATTCACTCAATCGCTCAATCCCTCTTTCTTACAAATCCTTTTTTCGTTCAGTCCTTTTTTCTTTATTTGTTTTCCTAATCAAAGTTTCTGTCCGAACTCATAAACCCTTTTCTGGGCCATCTCCGACGACTCCACTTTTCCGGCGACGAGTGCACCTCACCAGAAGAGAGCTGCATCACCTTGGGAGACTATCGGAATATCGATTGTGCATCCGAGATCGCCGAATAAGTCTTTAGGGCAGTGGGTTCTCTACACCGCAGCTTGGACTTCAAATCGATAAGTTTTATATTTGTTTGATTTTCTTATTATTAGTTGTTTTCTTTGCCTGTTAATGAGTCACGAGCATGGTTGATTTATATACAGAGTGTTAATTGATATATCTACGTTTTTTATTCAAAGACTGCACGTTAAAATAGTAGTTTGCGTTTTAAATGTTAAATGGTGGTTCAGATTATGTAAGTCTTAGTGTGTTTTAAATTCAATTTCATTTATCAAAATTATTTCTTAACAGAAAAATAGTGTCTTGTCGTTTGTAGAATTAACTGTTTGAATTAGTACCTTAGTTACTTCAAGTCTGAATTCATGAGAAATACACCTACGTGAGTGAGGGGTGTGGCCGCCTCCTATGAAAGATTTGGGCTTGTCTTTCTTCAGCGCTCATGAGAAATCCTGAGGTTTGCACATGGCCTTATAAAAGTGCAACGCCATATCGCGGAGTTCGCCTGAGAGTAAGAGTTTGATGCGTGTTATGAGGCTCTCAAACATGGTTCAGTAAGTTCAAGAGTACATCACTTGGTGGATCTGTTCATTGCCTCATTTCACTAAGTATAAATTCAAATCAAAAGATATTGATACTTAAGTATTCAGCTCTTGTTGTGCCTAGAACAGAAATCATTCCTTTGTGCCATTCCTGTGTGTCATTTTTTGGGTGATTGTTGGGAAAATGAATCCCACAAGTCGGGTCCGGGTTCGGTCCGGGTCCAGGTTCGGGTTCGGGTCCGGATTCGGGTCTGGATCCAATAGTTGGATCCGACTCGTGTCTAATTCTCATCTTGGGTCTCCAGATAGAATCTGGGGAAAATAGAGTTAGGGTAAGAGCGGACAGGGAGAGAGAGGAAGAAGAATCCCGACTGCTTCGGCGAAGCATTTCTTTACAAGGCGTTTCTTCAGCAAAAGAGTCACTCTTCCCTGCCGTTAGAGCTTTGGCGACCGTTGAAGCTAGAGGGGAAGATATAAATAGGGTTCTCCAGAGAATAAAAGATACGGAAATTTCATACTCTCTTTCGATCTCTCTCAATCCTTCAATCCCTCTTTGTTACAAATCCTTCTTTAGTTCAATCCCTCTTTTTTCCTAATCAAAGTTTCTGTCCGAACTCATAAACCCTAGTCTAGGCCATCTCTGGTGACTCCACTTTTTCGGTGACAAGTTCCCCTCACCAGAAGAGAGCTGCATCCCCTTGGGAGACTATCGGGAATATCAATTGTGCATCTGAGATCACCGATTACGTCTTTAAGGCAGTGGGTTCTCCACGCCGCAGGTTGGACTTCAAATCGATAAGTTTTATATTTGTTTGATTTCTAACTAGTTGTTGTTTCCTTTGCTTGTTAATGAGTCACGAGCGTGCTTGATTTATATACAGTGTTAAGTGATTTTATCTACGTTTTTTATTGAAAGACTGCATGTTAAAATAGTAGTCTTTGTTTCGAATGTTAAATGGTGGTTCAGATTATGCAAGTCGTAGTCTGTTTTAAATTTGATTTCATTTATCTGAATTATTTCTTAACAGAAAAATAGTGTCTTGTTAGAGTTTGTAGAATTAACTGGTTGAATTAGTAACTTAGTTAGTTCAAGTCGGAATTCATTTTCCTGATTCATTATCTTGACCAAAGGAAATACCTAATGATCTAAAGAGTAAGTCCTCAAAATTAGTGGAGAGTGGAGTGAGAAATTAGTCCATAGGATTCTAGAGGTGAACAATAAAGTACTCGGTTTGTGAATTGTTAAAAGCACAATGGTTGTGGGAGACCATATAAGAATTGAAGTGTTTCGCAACGGAACGTTGGAAGAGTCTTCTAAGAAGACTATAGAGTTAAATAACCAATCACCATACGATTTTCATTTCTCCCTGTGAAGTGCATGATTTTTTGTCAAATGAATGCTAGATAGGTTATTTAGAATATGTAAAGAGGAATCCTTTCTCAAGGACAAGCAAGAATTTAATTTTGGGGGCAATGTGATTAGAGAAATGCATCTGGCATTTCATATCATTTTTGGCCACTATTGAGGGTCAATTGACTTAGTTTAGCTAATTTAATGCAGGGAACATGTGTGAAAATTGATGAGTCCAACAAAAAATATTTTGTGCACTGGAGGTAAAACGAAAAAAATGAGGCCCAAAATACTGAAGAAGCACTAGACAACGCCATTTGGCGTATGACTCAGCGATGGCACCAACTCAGCAGGTGGGGTGAAAACGTCAAGGGGAGCTTGGATTGGCCTATGGAAGCTTGGAAATCGTCTTGGGAAGCTTGGGAACACCCTGAAATAACTTGTGGTAGCTAAAAATATCTTGAGACTACGTGGGAAACCACTCAAGAAGAGAAATCTGAGAAGAAATCAGCATTTGGAGGGTGATTTCCGCTTGGGAGGAAGAGCTTGAACTTCTAGTAAGGTTTTCTTCTTTGTTATTATATTTGAATTTGTTTTTAGATTATAGTAGTGTACTAAATATGTATTAGAGTGTTAGTTAGGATTATAATTTGATGTTCATGATCGTTTTGAACTGAAATCCTCCTTTGGGGGTGTTGTGTAAACAATTTTTGAAAATATGAGATTGTTGTTTTTATTGTCTTATACGCATAAATAATAGTCCAGATATGTTTAATGTTTTTGTAATCTCATCTTTGATTGGATTGACTAAATATATTATTTGGGCATAATTTTAGTATTTAATTCCAAGTCTCTATGGGATTAACCTGGATTATCAGTATATTACTTCGAAGCGTGCACTTGAACACGATACAAAATCCCTCTATTTATTAAAGTGTGGTTTTTATCAAACAACATGAAATAGAGATGACGGAAAGGAGTAGAGCCTTTCATAGCTGCATATGGCAACTGATTAATAAGATAGATAGATGACGAAATAGCCTCACCCCAAAATTTTTTTGTCGCAAAAGATGAGAGAAGAAGATTACGTGCAGTTTCTACGATATACCTGTGTTTGTGTTCAACCACTCCATTTTGTTGCGGAGTATAGGGACAAGAAATCTATTGGAAGAACAATCATATTTAAGAAGCATACAAAACTTGTGTGAGGTATATTCCCCTCCAGATTTAGAAAACCTGAACGAGATCGAAATAGATAAACATAGATAAAGTGAGAATAATCATCAATGAACTCAATGTAATAACATGATCCTTCCATAAATTGAACTGAAGGTTGTCCCCAAATATTAAAATATTCCTATTAAATGGAGTGGATGAACACATATCAATTCTATGAAATAGTAAAATAATATATTTTCCAAGTTTACAACTAACACAATGAAATAATTGTGAAGAAACATGTCCCGATTGACCTGCATTAATCAATTTATTAAGTGTAGAGTGAGATGCATGAAGCAAACAACTATTCCAGAATACGTATTTTGAACTAGTACTTTCAGTCATACTACAAATTAACAAAATATTAACATTGGAAGGAATATTCATATAATCAAGTTCAAACAATCGTCCAACTTTACGCCATCCCAAGAACCTTCCTTGTTGATGGATCTAGTAGCAGACACCTAGAAGAAGAAAAAGGGAACATGAAAACCAAGATCACACAACTGGCCATATATAACAAATTCATGACCAAATGAGGAATATAAAGAACATCTGATAATCAAATAGCAAAAGTCATACAAACTGAACTGAAATGTGCTAAAAGGTGTTTGGAACCATCAATTGTATAAATAGGTCAAGAAGAAGGAGAAGAAAAATAGGTAGAAATAAAAATAGAAGAATTACATGTCATATGATTTGGCACACTTGAATCAATCATCAAAGAACCCTTACCTAAATGTGCATATAAGCCAGGAACTGAGGAAATATCTTCACCTAGAGTAGCAAGAGCCTTGTAAATCATATCCTGGACGTCTACAATAGTCAAGGTAGGAGTAGGAGTCTGATCTGTCATGGATGAAACACTAGTAGACACAAAAGCTGCAGTAGTACATCGTGTAGAATTACTATTCTGAATCTTTTTTTGCTTGACTGGACAAGAATTTCTCATTTGCTCAAATTTCTTACAATAATTGCACAGCACACAAGTCATGTCACGAAAAGTCCTCGTACAGGTCTCTTAAACAATAATTGCTCATCACCAGAGTATTCAATCCACTCAACACAAAATATGTACACCCAATCGACCGTTATAAAAAACACAACCAGAATTCCTTCAGATATTAAAAAATAAAAATAAAAAAAGATACCATTCCTTCAACACTTCTGTTCACACCAATTTCAATAAACTGAGACAATAGTTTCACCGCCGATTAGAGAGAGACATGGCCTCAGCAAACTCTGCATTTGCAAACCCCAACAAACAGTTAGATGACTGGTGTCAAGGTAGAGCTTATGAAAAGAAGTATAGTTCAAAAAGCACGAGCGAAAAGAACCCAGATAATGAATTCTCCATGAACCAAAGAAGTTAATCTTATTGATTCCACCAGTCATGTGATTGTAAAAGAGAACAATGTGCATTCAAATAGAGGAAGAATCGAAGCGGCTGGAACAAGGGAACGCTGTCGAAGTCGTTCTTTTGTTTTCTCTGGGACTCTCTGAAATAAATGGAGTGGAAGATGAGAAGTTAATCGACAGAAATTGATGTCTCTGGTGTTTCAGTCCAATTTCTATCTCTAATAATGAAGTGTCCCAGAAAAAAACCTGTTGGTCGTGGGAGAAGCTGCATGAAAAAAAGCACATATAAAGCTCTCTCTACTTCATGTTTCCTGATATGCATGTTTTGTGTTATGAAATCATCTGATGCATTGTGCCAATTATATCAATCATTTTTGCACTACATAATTCAATCAGCCTTTATAACCACCCATGAGCATACTATAGTTAACCAAATTTTGAGCCTACATTTACCTCTGACTTTTTCGAAACCACAATGTTTAGCCGAGAAGCCTATTTGATTCTATCTTGTTCTTTTATTCACCTATCTTTTCCAATTGCAAAGATTTATCTGAATTGGAAGGAGGATATTTCTACGAGTCCTACTCCGAATGTATTGGCGAAAGAAAAGAAGAAGAAAATGAGAAAAATAAGTCAATGGAATGAATCAAAAAAATCAAGGAGAAGGCAAACAAAAAAATATTTTTTGCAAGGGAACAAAAACTTGCTCAAAAACAGAAAATCAGCTAGACCCCTGAAGCAAAAAGACAAGCCAAAGGCTTGAAGAAGATGTTCTATACCCAAATGTAGAAGAGTTCAAAATTCAATTATGGGCAGGAATTCCGGAAAGAACCAAATTCTAAGGAGAAGAAATAAGGGTTTTGCAAGAGAGATGAGCCTTCAATTTTATCCTGATATCCTACCTAAGTCCCTTGCACCTTTACAACCTTAGGAATGACCTAAAGATCTAAGGGGTGATCACTCAAGATTAGTGGAGAGAAGAGTTGAGAGTCAGCTTATGGAGCCCTGAACTAAAACTCTCGAGTACATGGGAATGGATTTTTGGATGACACAGAAACCGTGGGAACCATAGATTGATAGGAAAAAAAACTGAGAGGCTATGGATGTAAGAAAGGAGGAATCCCCTAAAGAAGATACGTAGTATAATGACTAAGCAACTTGAATCTATTATTTATCCTTATTATGAGCGTCAGATCACAAGCATGTAGCAAGGATTTAAGTTTTGGGGTAATTGATTAGTATATTTTATGTCGGTTTTTACCCTTATGTTTTCACTGTTTTCCCATTTATTTGGCCCGTTTAAGCCAATTACACCTTTCATATGCAGGATATTCACCAAACACGCCCAAAGACCGATGATGAAAACTATCAGGCTAAAAGAGCTTAAAACCAAACGTTTTGCCTATGTTGCAAACAAAATAGGAGAGCCAGTAGCACACGATTTCACAGAGTAGAGCCATGGCGCCACACATAGCATTTGGAAAGGAAGAAAGGAGGACCCATGGCACAAATAGCTGGTTCGTTCCACATAGCAGCAGGCAAAATGAATAAGTGTCAGAATTTATAAAAGGAGCTAGTGCTCCTCCGTCAATTTGAGGCGCCTACCTAAAACGCTTTGAAGCCCCTGCCTCAATCTGAGGCCCCGGCCCCAGATGCCTGGCCCTCAGTTACCCTGAAGCCCCTGCGCAAGCACGAGGCCCCTGCCTCGTTAAGTCGGTGCTAGTTCCCACATGCCGCAGAGATGGGAAAAATGGCCTAGCGCCATGACTTGGGACTTTGATGCCAGTGGCGTCGAGCTCTAGAAAGGTTAAACAGTCAATATTCTCTCCCAGCAGCCTAAAAATAGAAGACAAATTGGAAATTTCAAGAGGACTTTGGGAGAAGTTTGGAATAGTTTGAGTGAAGTTTTAGCGTTAGAGTGATTTGCAGAGCAAAAACGTTGAGTAGGAATTAGAGCAATAGCCTTTCAGACATTCCGGAGAGATTTCTTGAAGGGAAGACCGGGCTGGTGTAGAGAGTCTATGTATCATTGATGGCTAGTGTGAGGAGTCCGAGGGAACTCTCTGAAGAAAAGGATACTCTGGTTGTTGCAAGGTAACGAAATATCGTGACATTTCTGGGTCTCACATTGGAGAAGTTATTTCTCTTCTTTACCTTTATCATATATATCTGTTTATTTGTATTTATTGACTTGGAACTAATGTTTGTATTGAGAGATTTATCCCTTTTTACTTCAATGTCTAGTTAAACCCCTTGCGGGGGTGTGGATCTACTGGGTTTTAGCTTTTCTGGTTCGATCGTTCGCTGTTTCAAATTTTATTATGCCACTGATGTGTAGTTAATGTTAAAATTCCCAACATGTGGGTGAATGATCACCATCTTAGCATTAAAAATGGACTACTCTCGATCTCGACAGAGTAGAGGGTAGTAGATAGGCATTTGATACTGTAGGTTGACCTATTTCTAATGGTAGGAAAGGTGATGAGTTGGTATCGGGATACAGAGTTACTACCTTGCATGGTCCGTAGGGCTCTGGGTTGGGCATCCGAAGTCTCAAGGCATTGTATGACACCTGAGATAAGAAAAATGGCATGGTTGTAATGTGAGTGACAGCCAGTTACACGTAATTGTGCCCCAGGATCCACCGGTGATCAGAACACTCTTGATACAAAAATCAAATTATAGAAGCATAATACAGATCCACATGGAATCGACCTGGATTTTCCAGAACTTTATTACTTGATGATGGGTGTACTTTCTGAAAGCTGGGGCAATGCTAGTTTGAGTTACTGTTATTATTGCCATTGCTGAAGCAGTGAGTATCTGAATTATTTACTGCATGGCGCACCACAGTCAGACATGGTTTTATCTGCATCTTTGGATGCCTCTTCTACTCTCTGATTTCTCCGTGCTTCTTCTGAAATTTCAGATTCCAAATCCCCCCTGTGGCTCAGCAGCAGATCTCAGAAATCTATTGCTCTCTGTCACCTCCCCAAATACCTCAGTCACACGTTCCAAACTAAAAGTATTTGACAAGAAAACAAGATTTGTAAACCGAAGGAAGATCTGCAAAAACCTATAACTGCCAACTTATACAAAGTTGACATGACAAAGGAAATCCGTCTAATAAGATGCAAAATAACATATTCACTTTATGAAATAAATGTCATCCCATAACGTGTTTAAAGAGCAAAACTTTTCTGGCCAGCAAAATAAACCATTTAGAGTGTTGTGACACACTGAATTTCGTCTTTTAGATTAGCATGAGAAATGTCAGAGTGCTTACTTTCTATCAAGGAAAGCAAGGAGAGAAACCTATCCGAAGCACTATGCAAGCTTGCAACCTGACCAAAAAATATATTACGTATCAAAGCATAATAAGAAATTAGTGTATGCTTCTCTAAAAATTAAGTTTAACAGGATATAATTCATAAAGAAACAAATAAATCTCCATTAACTATTTCCACTTCACAAGCTTTCAGCTTGAGGAATTTCTGAAGGACAAATTTGTAATAGGAATCTGTAGATGATAACTTATAGCATTAGTTACTCTGAGATTTCTTTTTTCTTTTTTTTTGTTAATAAGGGGAAACTTTTTATCAATAGCAATACTTGCAATGCAAACTACATAGTGACTCTAAGACAACCAACCATAAATTCCACTATAAATTTGGATGCCAAAATTACTGAAAAAATGTGTATGAACTTTACTTTTTGCCCTTGTTATCTATGTATGCAGACTTTCTGAGAGGAAGAAATAGTGCTGCATATAAGTAAACCCTTTTTTGCTCCTCCAGAAAGATATGATTTACACTTTAATTAGATCCTGAGATAATGAGATTTTAAGTTTTAAAAATTTTCGTTGTAGTGAAAAGTCAAATACTTATCCTATGTATTATATTAGGGTATCCTCTAAATGTACTATACTTTCTAGGACTAGTCTCTGCTATGTCAGCATCCACATAGTTACAATTCTATCCAGTTATCATTACTTGGGAAGCTTAGAGTGGCCCTCTCCAGCTCTCTTGACAGAAAGGACCTCAGAAAAACTAACAATCTGGCACCTAAAAGTCCAAATACTTTCATGCAGCAGTCAACAGGAAAGAATGGCCAGCGACATTAGATGACAAAATGGAAAGGGCTTTTCTCCTGGATCAGCATAACATGTCTAAAGTGATAAGATATCTATGAAAGACTTAGATATAAGTGGAACAAATTCTCCATCACGAGAAACATAAAGATTGACATGTTTATATAAGTCCCTGCAGGTGAATGAAGTTTATTCCTGTTGCTTTACAACTAATTTACCAATAATTCAAGGCACTAGCAAACAAAAAAAGGAATTCAGCAGCAATTTATACATCCATAAGACAGAAAATTGATAACAACCTGAAACTGACATAGATGTTCCAAAAACAAGAAGCTTTATAAGCGTTATGTATCAGTCTTTTCTTAGTACATTCAATAATTCGTTGTCTTTAGCATTCTGAAAATGTTTTAACAGCTCAAGGAGTGGCATTCAAATGCCAATTTTTTTCTAGGAAATCACAATAATCTACCAACATACTCAAATGACTTAGAGAAAATAAGAAATTCATACTTAGGAAATCAGATGACTAAGACAGAATAATGAAAATCCTATTAGTCATGGAATGTCCAATGCAGCATTCGTGCATACAAATAACCTGATACAAACAAAATTAGTACAAAGAAACAAAGAAAATAATAGGTACTTAGAGATCATATATATCACCATTAGCAGATAGAATTACATTAGACAGGGAGTATACTATTTAAATGTTTCTTATTGAGAATAATTCAATAGGCTTTAAAGTAATAGACTATGTCATATAAAAAACATTGACTTCAGCCTTTCCATTCTAAGTTTGCCGATGCGACTTTGCTACTCAGATAGTACGAGTATTCGCTAGCATGTACATGCATCAGTGTGCACAAGGCCCATAGGCCATGATTTAACTAACATGGTCTGGGTACGAAAATTCTGGGACCCACATGGAGGGAGACACGATATGGCAAGTATTGGGGACCAAGTAGAAAAATGAAGTGGAGTTTCCAAACCCGTTTAGGAAAGAGAGGTTCGTGCCAAATCTTGGAGAAGCGGCGTTGCATATATATATATGGAAACTTTCTTTTGGAGACTCTGGGAATCCTATTAGCTAAAGGACACATATCTTAAGTACTCAGTATTTTGGCCTATGTTTGTCTACAAATATATACAGGGTTATGGGTATTTCATCCAAGTCATCCTTGTTATCGGACTTGTCATCCGAAGAAAAAGAGCATATGGGCTGAACTTGTATCTCTGCATATTATAAAATAGTTAAATTCAATCTTTTCCAACCACAGGTAGAAAAATGGGCTTACCCGACGGTCTATGTTAAAACCCGTCAGGTATGAGCAGCATAGACGTCAGTCCTGAGTGACTCAGTTGGTCCGGGTCACGTAGCAGGAAAACCCGTCGTGTTAATTAATATAAATGACAGGTTTTGTTGACCGTTGAGTGTAATCTTTAACACGACGGTGTGTCCGTCGTGTTTATTTATTTTTAACCCACGATGGTTTATGCCCGTCGTTCCAGTTGACTTACCCCTATTTCGATCCGTAAACCATCACCCCGCAGATAACGTTTTTTACCCTTCGCGACTTAGGGTATTTGCTAAAGGCGGATTCCGACGGCAGGAAACCATCGATTCTGACGGCAGGAAACCATCGATTCTGATGGCCGGCGAGCCTTTGATTCCGACGGCCGGCGAGCCTTTGATTCCGACGGCCAGCAATGCTTCCATTCTGACAGAAAACGGCGCACTCGGCTTTGTACGAGCAAAGTATTTTCCTTCTCTCTCCCCTGCGGGAGAAGTGGCTATTCACCTTCTTTGCTGAAGGTGGATTCCGGCGAGAAACCTTCGATTCTGACGGAAAACTGCGGAACCCACTTGTGGAACACCCTTTTGCTCTATAATTTTGACCTCCCTTCGTCCTTCTATCTCGCCGCCGGCCAACAGCCCTGTGATAAAGGTTAGTTTGCTTCAATAGTACCATTGTTAGATTACAGTAATTAAATACATAGCCTTAAGACTTTGAATTTGCTACATGAAACATGTCTAACTGTGTTTAATTGGCTGTTCGAATGGAAACAAACATGTAATGCAGAAATATTCATTTCAGTGGCTTTTGAACTTTTTGCCAGAATATAGCGGGTAACATATTATTAATTAAATAATATTTCACCTTCTGTTTCTAAATTAATAATATTATGAGGCTTAGGGATTAAAGCAGACAAGAGAAGCACTGTTAGTCTCACCAGCATAGCGCGGCAGTAGTAAGGCAGAAAAGAGATGACATATGCAAGCTCCTTGTATAGCTTGCTAGTAGTGCATGTCTGGTATTGGTGAGTCTTGAATCCTGCAAGAAAATAGCAGGTTGTGAACTCCATGTGCCTCAGCAATGGAATCTGAAAAAGAAACAAAGAATAGACCATTTCAAAGTCAGCAACTTCCTTTCGGTCGGTAATGTTAATTATTGAAGGGTATTTTATCTATTATAGACAATTAAACAAGTTAGATACTCAGTAGTTAGATGTTCACCTGGCTGGTTAATTGATCAGGAGTTTCATCTATATATAGATTAGAGCAGAAGTCAATAAATTCTTAAGTAATATCCTCCTTGGCTTTTGTCATTCTCCCTTGTATCTTTAGCGCAGAAATGGCAAAAAGGACAGAAAAAGACCATGAAGGCAACATTTCTATACTGGTGTCGTGTGTAAAGATCAGTTAAAAGAGTGTTTTAGGGGTTATTGTTTATTGAAGTTTGAACCCTTGGGGGAGGAGAGGTCCCATGTTGGGGAATCATACAACTCAAGGTTTCATTTTTGAGTTTTAGCTTAATTTTCATTTATTTCTCGTAGGTTTAGAGTGATGTCCCTTCATTGTAGAATGATGTACTTATTTTTATATATTTTTATTGATGGAATTTGATTTATAACTCCTATGATTGAGTAGTCGTTTGTAGTTGGAATTCTTTAAGTCTTTGTACTTTGTACTTAACTGTATGTGAGAATTTGTGTTGAACGTTATCATTCATGTGAAGTTAGTTTCATTCATGATTATAGTTTTATATATCTTAATTGGTATGAGTTCAATCGAAGAATGGTAAATTAGGGTTGTTATTCTCATAATCTATTAAAAAGGAGATTTACTAGTTTAGTTGTTTAATTTGATACATTAGAATAGGGTGGCTATACATGATTGTTTGGGTGAAAGCACTAGGTATGAGTAGTAGACAATTTCCGTTTTTAGATATGGGTTTATTTCAATTCGCAATGAATGTCAAATCTTGTGGCAGTTTTTGAGTTTTGTATCGTTGAAAATAGTATGTTGGTTTTTAAATTCCATCCTAGGATTAACTACTAGAATACAAGATTTTGCTATTCTTTTTGTGTTAAAATTCCCTTCAGAAACCAAGTTGCTGATATTCACACTATATATGTGAGCTTAATGATGTAATCTATTGGACTTGTGATCAAGTCACATATACTCATCATTCATTTCTTATCTTCTGTAGTCGCTTGATAATTCCATCGAGATAGGCTATTTCAGTGACAAGAAATAGATGTACGAGTATAGAACGAAACCTGCTCGTTGCCATCCAGACTTTGTGGGTGGAATCGATTACTTCATTGAGTATGCTAAACAACAACTCGGGTTTCAAGGAAACAGTCCAATGCGGTGTCCATGCGCCAAATGTGAGAACAGACATTTCCTCGTGTGCGAGACCATCAAGTTCCATATAATATTAGGAGGTTTTGCCCCAGTATATAACACGTGGTACTACCATGGGGAACGACCAGGAAATGAACGAGAATACATCTAGGTGGAGACAGGACATGGTGAGCAAATGAGAATGATGTTAGATGATGCTTTTATGCAAGCAGTTGGAGACAATAGTACAAACCCTATAGGTGATATCCCAGAATTGCGTAGATTCGAACAATTACTGGATAAGGCAAAGAAACCACTATATGCTGGGTGTGAGAAATCTTCTACATTGTCTTTTGTGGTCCACTTATTTCAGTTGAAGTGTTTGAACAAATGGACAAACAAGTCATTCTCGGATGTGATATCCCTTATCAAACACGCTCTTCCTGCAGACAATACTCTCCCACAAAACTGGTATGAGTCAAAGAAATTGATGGCTGACTTGGGGATGGATTATGTGAAAATTCATTCATGCCCAAATGATTGTGTCTTATTTAGGAATGAATACAAGGATTTGGATAGTTGCCCTAGTTGTGGTTCGTCAAGATGGTCAGATAAAAAGAAACCGGGAGATGGGAAAAATTGCAAGCCAGCTAAAGTGCTCCAACATTTTCCTTTGGTACCGAGGCTGCAGAGGATCTTTATGTCAGGGAAAACTGCAGAATTGATGGCATGGCATGGAACTACTCCAACAACTGAAGAAGGGAAGATGATTCACCGAAGAGATTCTGTTGCATGGAAGGACTTCAACTCTGCACACTCGACTATCAATTCTGACCCACAAAATGTTCGACTCGGGCTTGCGAGCGACAGTTTCAGTCCATTTAAAATTGGGATTGGTTCTAGCCGCAGTACATGGCCGGTAATCGTCACTGTATACAACTTGCCGCCTTGGTTGGCAATGAAACAAAGCAATTTCATTATGAGTCTTCTAATTGATGGACCCAAATCGCCAGGTAATGATATCGATGTATACTTGCAGCCCTTGATCGATGAGTTGATGGTGTTGTGGGAATCGGGCACGACGACTTATGATGCGCATGCCGGGTCTTCTTTTTAGATGGGCGCAGCGCTGATGTGGACCATATCAGACTTCCCTGCATATGGAATGTTATCGGGTTGGAGTACTAAGGGGGACAAAGTTTGTCCTTCATGTCCTTTGAACACTAGTTTGATGTATCTGCCCCATAGCCGTAAATGTGTGTACATGAGGCATCCAAGATTCCTACTAGAAAATCACCCATGGAGAGCAGAAAAGAAGTCTTTCGATGGGATTGAGGAACGTGAAACCTCTCCTCCAAGCATTTCAGGCATTGATATCTTAAATATATGGGAAGGTCACGACAATGTTGCATTTGGTAAGAGAAAAGGTAAAAGTCATCATTTGCCAGAAGGGTGGAAGAAGAAGAGTATTTTTTTCAACTACCATATTGGAGCACTTTATTGATCCGTCACAATTTAGATATCATGCATGTCAAGAAGAATGTATATGAAAGTATATTGAGCACCATTTTACAGAAAGATGGCAAGTCAAAGGACAACATAAAGTCCAGGTTAGATCTGCAGCGATTAAACATACGTAAACCACTCCACCCGAAGCCTTCGCGTAAAGTAGATTGGAAAATCATCATTCCTCATGCCTCGTACAATATGACCAGGGAAGAGAAGATGAGGTTCCTCAATGTTCTGAGACATTTGAAACTCCCTTCTGGGTTCTCCTAGAATATTTCCACCCTAGTTCAAGTCCAACAAAGGAAGATCGTGGGGTTCAAAAGTCATGACTATCATGTTCTTATGCAGCAACTCCTCCCATTGGCCTTGAGGAAATCAATTACTAGGTCTGTCTGCAAAGTCATAAATGAGTATTGTTCCTTCTTTAGAGAACTATGTTCGAAGATGCTAGCTGTGAACAAAATTGAAAAATTCAAAGCAACCATGCCATTTATCTTATGTAAGCTTAAAAGAATTTTTCCTCCTGCTTTTTTCGATGTTATGATCCACCTGACGCTTCATTTACTCACTGAGGCAAGAGTAGCAGGTCTGGTGCAATATAGATGGATGTACCCAATCGAGCGATATTTGTTGACCTTGAAGAATTATGTACGTAATAAGAACCGGCCAGAGGGATATATTGCTGAAGGGTATTTAATGGAGGAAGCAACTACTTTTTGTGAGCGGTACGTTGAGGGAATTGAGACAAAGTTGACAAGACCAGTACGATACGATGAAGGACCTTTGGGGGCGGGTCACTCTTATTTCCTTAGTAGTGAGGAGGTGTATCAGATCCATCGGTTTGTACTGTTTAACAGTCCACAAACTCAGCAGTACATACTGTATGTATTAAACCATCTATTTTCACTTCCTCGTACGTTTTTATTGATAAAAATGTGTTAAGATAACATATTTTGAATCGCGTTTAGAAAACACAAATATTACTTGAGACTGTTGCATCCTCGGTGGACTGAACACAGAATACAGACTGAGCAGCACAACTAGTTTGTGCATTGGTTTTGAACAAATGTAAGTTAGTCCTTGTACGCTTACTCTATCGTATTTCACCACCTTTAAGGGTTGGGTTGGTGTTGGCTTTAATTGTGAAATGTAGGTGACAAATTTGTCAGCGGACTAGGAGGAAGATGTCCATGTATTAATGTCACTTGCGCGTTGCCCCGATCGCGAAACTAAATCATACAATGGGTTCTTTCATAATGGATACAAATTTGAGACAGCATCCGTTGACATTTCATGGATTTCTCAAAATAGTGGCATTGCAACAGTAGGAGAAGGGGAAGATATTTTTTATGGGGTCCTACAATCCATTCTAGAGGTGTACATGGGAACATGGACACCCATCTGCTTGTTTAAGTGTCTCTGGTATGACACGAAGGAGGGTACTGGTCGTAAGTTAGATGAATTTGATTTCACATTAATTAATACGACGAGGCGAAGTTACGAAGATGAACCCTACATTTTCCATAGCAAGCACAACAAGTATTTTATTGTGAAGACCCTATTGATCCAAATTGGAGTGTCATCTGTCATTGGAAACCTAGGGCCACTTACGTCGATATCCCAGTGGGTAGTGTGCCTTCGGGTGCTGAATACAATGAAACATTGTTATTGGCACAAGATCTAGGGGTGGGACAAATAGATGTGTGCAATACAGAAGATAAGGATTTGTGGGTGCGTACAGAACTTGGTTCAGGGGTAAGGGTTGACGTGGCTGATTTGGATGTAACGTAATGTATGTTAGGTTATTTTATCGTCGTGTCCATGTTTGGTATAACTGTACATTTCGGATATGTATTGTAATAAATGTAACAACTGCTGAAATTGTATGTTGCAGGTGATACGAAATGAAGGGCAAACAACCAATCGAGACTCCACCGACGAGTCAATATGTTCGTTTGCGACGTGGTCCTCCATCGGACTTGACCGAACCGCCACGTAGGATTTTAATTGTTATTGCGAATATCTTTTTTTATTGATTGGACTATTTATGTATTGATCGAACAACTAATTATCCAGCTTGTGTAGACATTCGAGTTCTGTTTCCAGAGTACACTTCCCCTTCTACCGACGGTTCAGGTAAAAGTTAATTGTGGCATTTAGACTGCTTCATATTGACGTCAATTTTATTACTTATATCTAGTATATAACATATTGTGGTATTCTGAATTCACAGGGACATCTGGTCATGCCACTGTACAGGGTTCAGAGACCCAACCTCCTCTAGAAGATGAAGGCATGGATGGTGTGGCATGCGATGGTGACGATGATGAGACTCAAAATCCGGATGAAGACATTGAGGACCAGGCGGGAGAAGATGACAGGGAGGTAGTTTTCGAATCTGAACTACCCAAGGAACCCGGTAGCAGGAGGGGTAGGGGCCCAACTAGGGCATCTTCATGTATTCCTGAAGAAGGTGTGTGGAATATACCCATTAAGAATGGGCAGATGAGCACAAAATATCAAAGCTATTTGTCCAAGTTGAT